>VSMD01061473.1:0-21285 GCA_008750895.1 Mirza zaza | reverse complement strand
ACATGAAGTGAGCACATGCTATTGGAAAAATTACACCAATAGACTGGCTTAATGCATGGTTGCTGCAAACCTTCAATATGTTTAAAAAAACAAAACAAAAGACTCAAAAAAATATAGTATCTGCTAAGCCTGATAAAGGAAAATGCAATAAAATAAGATATGCCTGTATATCCAAATATGGTTACATTGGGGGTTAGGGCTTCAACATAAGAATTTTGAGGGGGACACAATTCAGTCCATAGCAATTATGTGCATGTGTATGTATTTGGCAAATTCACGTACTCACACAGATATATCTTCATGTGCAATGCGATATCATCAGAAAACATAAAGTACCTTGGGATTTTTATCTTTGATTATTTGAATATTTGGCAGGCATTTATTTTGTTTCAAGAAAATCTTGATGGTAACAATACAGTAAATCTTTCTAAAGCTCTTCCAGACTTAACTAATAAACGTTGGCAAAGAACACACAATCATTATATTTATTGTCTTCTGTTTCTTTCAACAAGTTAATAACCAGTGATAATTTATCACGTTTGCATGTACATAAACCGAGTGATTTTAACAGCTGTATTCTTTAAGCTTTTTAGAGTCCGTTTAAGGGAAAGAAAAATCAAATACATATCATACAATGGAGCGAAGCAATCAGGAAATCAGTCTCTTGTTTTAAAATTACAATAAATATGGATTTTTAAACCATAGTACTATAACACTATCCATTGTAATAAAAATTAATTTTTTCATATTGTGCTGAAATTCTTCTTTGACAAATGTAAAAGATTAAAAGTATCTATAAGATTGATTTATTTAGGCTGTCAATTGACTTTATTTCTTTGCAAATTTGGAAGTCCCTTTAGACAAAATGTACCCAAACGAAGTATTATCTAAAGCTGAAGAAAAGTATTTGTAATTTTTTAGAAATTCAATCAGTTGATCTTTGAGATTGTTAGGTATTACATATTATGGACAATATTCTGTGATAGCTTCATTGAAGATCTTTCACATTTTAAAAAATATATCTTTTCATAATTTTTTTTTATGAGACAGAGTCTCACTCTGTTGCCTGGGCTAGAGTACCATGGTGTCAGCCTAGCTCACAGCAACCTCAAACTCCTGGGTTCAAGCAATCCTCCTGCCTCAGCCTCCCGAGTAGCTGGGACTACAGGCATGCGCCACCATGCCTGGCTAATTTTATATACATATATATATAAGTTGGCCAATTAATTTCTTTCTATTTTTAGTAGAGACAGGGTCTCACTCTCAGGCTGTTTTCAAACTCCTGACCTTGAGCAATCCGCCCGCCTCAGCCTCCCAGAGTGCTAGGATTACAGGTGTGAGCCACCGCTACCCGGCCTTTTCATAATTTTTAGCCAAAATTTATATAAGTGAAATAATAATTTCTTTTGCCATCTCCATCTAAAATGGGTTTTCTTTGTAAGAATCCAAGTCATTTTATAGCTGGTGAAAGCAGAAGTTCAGATCCTATTGAAATCACATCTTTTTGGATCTTTAATTTTGATTTCTGGTGACTAATTTTGTCAATAATTTTTTGACAGGAAACATCAAATTCCTGATGTATTTGCTGAAAATGTCTCCTAATATTGTCTACTTTTTGTCTTAAAAAATGTTTTTTTAGCTGGGTACAGTGGCTCATGCCTGTAATCCAGTGCTTTGGGAGACTGAGGAGGGATGATCACTTGAGGCCAGGAGTTTGAGACCAGCCTGGGCAACATAGCAAGACCCCATCTCTGCAAAAATGTAAAAAAAAAATTCGCCAATGTGGTGGTGTATGCCTGTAGTCCCAGCTACTCAAGGCAGGAGGATTGCTTGAGCCTAGGAGTTCGAGATGCCAGTGAGTTATGATGGTGCCAGTGTACTTCAGCCTGGGTGACCTCATCTCTAAAAAATAAAAGTTAAAATTAAATATCTTTTACACAACAAGCAAGCAGCTTTTTTGTTTTGCTCTGTTGTGGCAAATTGTAGCTGCCATTCATTGTGAAATTTGTGACATACTTATAGTCTTCTTTTTCCTTTGCTCTTTCTGTGTACTACTAGCCTCTACATTTTTACTTGATTCTGCATCAGTAGTATGCCTTGTTTTAAATTTTAAAATTTGCACATGGTTATTTTCTTAAGCTAGGAAACATATCATAATTAAAATAAGTATTTCAACTTACCACCTATTATAATTTATATAGATATCACTATAACTTATGCTATATCCATAAAATATTCAAATAAACACATTACAATGTTACTTTAGTGCATATAAAAAAAATCATTGGAATGGAATCAATCTGTTTATACCCCCTGGATTGGCAATGTGTTATGTGAAATATTAGAAATGACATTTGTGCCTGATATGTGTGTAACAATGCAACAGTAATGTCTTATGCAATATAATGGTTATGGTGAAAGGTAGTTATATTAAAATATTGAAATTGTGCTTAACAGGAAAGTATTTTTCATTGTGTCTTTTAAAAAAAATTTTTTTTAAATTTAAAACCTATAGAGAAGCCTGGCTAGCTCTGGCAGTAAAACATGGACCTCTTAAAACCTACAGAGAGATCCCATGTATCCTTCACCCATTTTTTTCCAATGTTAACATCTTGCATAACGATAGTACAATATCAAAATCAGGAAATTGACATTGGTACAATTCACAGAGTTTTTTAGATTTTACCAGTTTTGCATGTATTTGTGTGTGTGTGTATGTGTAGTACTATGCAATTTTACCATGTGTAGATTCATGTAACTACCACTATAATCAAGATATAGAACTATTCCATCACCACAAGGCTTCCTTGTGCTGCCCCATTATAACCACATACCCCTGCTTCATTTTATATCTTTAAATTAATTAAAATTTAAAAAATGTTTGTTTCTTAGTCACACTAGCCACAATTTAAGTGCTCAGTAGCAAAATATGGCTAGTGGCTACCATATTGGCTAATGAAAGCCTAGATTTTAGACATTGTTAGGTATCTTAAGGCTATGAGATACAGTCACTTTCTTCCAAGGCTCTTAACTTCCTAAGATCTTTCTTGGTGAATCAGAATGAGATTCAAAATAGTTGGTCCCTTTTATGATTCCTCTTCCTTCCACATTCTTTGTTATTTAATTCATTTATAGGATATTCTAAACATTCTCAAAATGTGTTAGAAAAAAGCACCATAAGATATATTATAGAGGAGGTATTGAAATACTCTGGTAGACTAGATATTATGTTTTAATGTAAGGTGCTTATTGATATTTTACTTTGGATAAACACTCAGATCCTATGCAGAGATGAAAAAAATGTGTTTATTCATTATTAAAGAAGTGCGATTTTAAACTACTTTCAAATTGGAATGAAGAACTTCTGAGTACTTGTCATATAATCAGATCAGTAGCTAACAGAAGATGATTATAATGTAGATGGCTTAATACCTTATTGTTATAGAGTACAGGCGGTAATATAGTACAGACAATTCATTTGAGCAGTGAAAATAAAATACTAATAATTGTGTGTCATGCTTTGTCCCACGCAGTCAGTTGAGATGGCTGTAGAATTATCTGTGCTGTTTTATTCCTCATCATCTTAAAATTAAAGAATTCTAGAAAACTAGGGAACTGAATATATCAGGACTATGAATTGTTTCTTATTTAAAACCTTTTCTTTTGAATTCAGATTTGCCACTTGACACTGACCTAGAAAATGAAAAAACACCTACGATCATATTGGCTGAGATGCTTGGTGATGTGATCTGGGAGGACTTATCTGAGTGCCTTATCAAAAACTGTTTGGTTTATTCTATTCCAACAAATAGCAGCAAGTTACAGCAATATGAAGAGGTAAAGAGGGGAGATATTATAGAAGGTTTTCAGACACTATTAATTCCTGTTGTTGTCTTTTGTTTTTTTCCTTGGAGATCTTTTGCTTTTTAGTTATACATTTAGGAAAATTACTAATAAGGAATGGAAGCAACTTCATTTTTGTCCTGGCTGCCTACCTCTTTGGGGAAGTTTGTTTTCTTATTAATTATATTTTCTTTATTCTTTTAAATGTTTCCTTGAATGCTAAAATTAATGTATTTATTTTAAAGGTCTTTGCACCTTTACTTAGCAGAGTCAGAAATTTCTGTTGAAGATATTCTTCCTAATGAATTTAAGGCTAGAAAAATGTATATTTTTATACCTAGTAATTGATGTTCCGTTCTAAAACTTAAATAACCAGTTTGAACCTTGTTCTTTTTCAGACATTGGATTTGAAATTTTAATATTGAAATAGAATGTATGTATGTAATTCTTTTTTTTTTTTTGTCTTATATTTCTCAGATCATACAGTCCACTGAAGAATTTGAAAATGCTCTGAAGGAGATGAGGTTTTTAAAAGGAGATACTACAGATTTGTTGAAATATGCCCGTAACATCAATTCTCATTTTGCTAACAAGAAGTGCCAGGATGTGATTGTGGCGGCCAGAAACCTAATGACCTCTGAAATTCACAACACTGTGAAGGTACTAGGGCAGTGGTCCCCAGCCTTTTTGGCATCAGGGACCGGTTTCACAGAAGACAATTTTTCCACAGATGTGGTATGAGGGGGACGGTTTTGGGATGATTCAAGTGTATTACATTTATTGTGCAGTCAGACCTCTCTGCTAATGATAATCTGTATTTGAAGCTGCTCCCTAGTGCTAGCATCACCATCTCACTTCCACCTCAGTTCATCAGGCATTAGATTCTCATAAGGAGTGTGCAACCTAGATCCCTCGCTTGTATGCATAGTTTACAGTAGGGTTTGCGCTCCTATGAACATCTAATACTGTGGCTGATCAGGAGGTGGAGCCTATATGGTGATGTCAGCGATGGGGGGTGGCTGTAAATACAGGTGAAACTTCACTCACTCATCCTCTGCTCACCTCTTGCTGTGTGGCCCAGTTCCTAACAGGCCATAGACTGGTAGGATCCATGGCCCCAGGGATTTGGGGACCATAGTATTAGCATTATGTTACATTGTATTTAGGAAGCAGCTCATTTTTGAATTGCATATGGTAAAGTGGAAGAGAGCCTGACAGTTGCTGAATTCACTGTTGAATTACTAATCTTCTGAGCATTAGTTTTGTCTTCTTTAAAAATGGTCCTAATCACCACCTCTTTCATTATAAATTGAAAAAGTCTACATAAATGTAATGGATCACTAATGTTGAAATTTGACAGTAGACTATTCTCATCTTTATTACTCAAGGCTTTTGTACACATTTTTGTGACTGGTAAACTTGAATTTTATTATGTCTAGAGATTATATCCTGTTGTGAAAATGTTGACTTCATCTCCTAGGCTGGTAGAGGGACTAATTTTGAAGCTAAAATAATAAAACAAGTAAGCAAAAAGATAGGATATAAATAATTACCTATAAAGCAAGTGGACTAATTAATTTGTACTGAGGGTAATTTACCCCTTTGATCTTAGATAATTTTGTGTATTTTCTTTTTGGTTTTCTTCATATCTTACATATATAAAATAATTTATATACCTTGTATTTAATAAACGTAAGGTATTAATACTTCTTTCGCTGAGGGGACTAGGCTCTTTCCTCTTAATCCCTTCTGTTATTTTTCTTGGGGTACCCTATTATTGTGTCACAACAGGATATTTAATTAGCCATTTGAAGTGCACAGATATTAACGAGGTAATTTTGGATTGTTGAGGGAGCTGAAATCTACTCAGTGCCAGGAAGTGTGCTTTGGTTTCTTTTAACATAAGTATTGCTTAATTATGTCACTCTTCTGCATAAAATCCAGTGGCTTCCCATCTAATTTAGAGAAAGACCCCGTAGCCTTACAGTGGCCTCCTGGGCCTTATCTGGTCTGCTTCCCATTGCCTCTCTGACTCCATCTCCTATTGCATTCTTCCATTGCTCTGTTCCAGCCACCCTGGACTCATTGTTGTTCTTTGAATGTGCTAGTTCCACTCGTTTGCAGAATCTTTGAACCTCTTGTTCCCTCTACTTGGAACATTCTACATTAGAACAGGTACCCATATGACTTGGTTTATAAAAAGTGCTTCCTGACCACTTTTTAAAAAATTATAACCTCCTCCTTTTTCCTTACACTTTCCTTGCTTTATTTTTCTTTATGTTACTTATTATTAATATCAACTAACGTTTTGTATGAATAATTTATTGTTTCCCCCCTCTAGAAAGTAAGCTCCATGAGAGGATAGTTTTGTTTTGTTTTGTTTTTTGACTGTTTTGTTTTTTACTGTTTTGTTGTATCTCTGGCACCAAGAAAATAACCTCGTACTCTGGTACTTACTACTATAAACTCGTACTCTGGTACTTACTACTATAAACTCAGTGGTTACTGAGTACCTTTGGTAAATGAGTTAATATATATCTCACTTACCTCTATCCCAACTTCTTGATGTAAACAATATTGTTACTGGATTCCTCTATGACTCTGGGCTTAATCTTTTCACCTTGTTGAACCCCATTTTCCTCTTCTATATTGTGAAAGAATTGAACTAGACAAATCTCTGAGCTTCTTACTCAAGTAGTTTTGACATTCTATAAAACTACATTTTTCCTGAGTACCTAAATCTTGAACCTAAATCTAGCTTCCTCTAGGTCAGGGCTTCTCAGCAGTGGCATGTTGACATTTGGGACCAGGTAATTCTTTGCTGTGGAGGGCTATCTTACAGGATGTTTAGCAGCATCCCTGACCTCTATCCACTGGATGCCAGTTCACCTCTCAATTGTGACAACCAAAAATATCTTTAGGCATTATCAAATGTCCCCTGGATGACAAAATTTTCCCTAGTTGAGAACCACTGCTTTAGTTTCTAATCTGTTTATTTTTTTTTTACAATTAGGCCCTGCAATTAGATCTTCTAAACTGCACAATTTTGAAAAGTTCATTTTCCTTTTTCTAAAAACTGTTTGAGCTTCATTGCCTTTCATAGTCTTTATGTCAATACTCTTTATTCTCTTACGTATATTCATCATTTTCCCAAAAGATATTTAAAGTTGTGTTTTGTTGTTATTTGTTTTGTTTTTACATTTTGATTTAAGAGATGTCATATTAGGTTTTACATTCTTCCATCTTAGTTTTCTTTTTCTGTCTCATGAAATCACTGTTTGAATCATATGTATTCTGGGCCCACTGTTTTTCACACAAACATTAGCATTTTTAAATCTCATCTCTATAATTACATTTTTTCATCAATATTCTAATCTTAGCCATAACTTTGGACTACCCAGTCCCTGACATTTGTATTCTCATTTAAATATCATACCAGCTCTGCGAAGTAGATATTATTATACCATTTTACAGATTAGGAAACCAAGTCTGCTGACTTAAACATTTTTATTAGACTTTGAACCTTTTCCATCAGAAATTTTCCATCAAGGCCCAGGATTTGCAGAGTAGAGCTGCTATTTTTGCAGTGGGAGTAGGGAGCCTGCCGTTCCTACCTGCTTAATCTCTTCTTTTTTTCCTTCCCCCCTCAGGCATCTTTGAGAAGCAACATTTGAAAGCCATTATTAGTGCAGTTTATTCATTTTATAATGAGAAAACAGATCAAGAGAGGTTAGTTGGCTTTATGAAATGTTAGGAAAAAAAAAAATCACTGTTTCCAGATTTGTGGCCTGCTATTCCTTTAGTTAGTCCCAACCAAGTCTGGGAATATTCATTCTATATAAACGTTAGGGAGATGTTTTTGGTTTTGGCTTGAAGGTTCTTTTTAGGGGGAGGATATGCTGTTCTGAATGAGTTATTTCTTAGACTAAGCCAACACATGTGCCTGGTGCAAAATAATTTGTTTAATAATCTTGACAGTGGAACACAAAATCATACTGTTCACTACTAAAATAGTCTAGGCTGGAGTGCAGTGTTAAGCTTATAATTCACTGCAGTCTTGAACTCCTGAGCTCAAGCAATCTTCCCACCACAGCCTCCTGAGCAACTGGAACTACAGGCATGTGCCACCCATGCCTAGCTATTTTTTTTTTTTTTTCATTTTTTTAGATATAGACTCTTGCTATGTTACCTAGGCTGGTCTTGAGCCTAAACTCCTGGCCTCAATTGATCCTCCTGACTTGGCCTCCTGGGTAGCTGGGATTATAGGCATGAGCCACCTCACTTGGCTCTGAAAGATGATTTTTGAAGGTCTTTTCATTTACCTGAAATCTTAGGCCAGTTGCACAGCTTTGCTATTTAAACCAAGATGAAGAGTGTTTGGAAGAATTTCATAGTAAAGAGGATTGCTTATTTCTTACGACATGCTTTCATCCAAGATTGAGCAGTCAGTAAAATACTGTCGTATTTACTCAAATCTTTTAATTATTCTGGAGAGCTGTAGCTTTATTATCATGGAAACAACTAGTATCTTATTCCTCATTGTATGTTTACATTTGAGTTATTCTGAAAACAATACATTTTCTATGTTTCTATGTTCGAATCTTAGATTACTCCTGATTCTAAGATAAGTGTGCCAGACTTACCCAGTCCTGATGAAGATAACAAGCTAAAAGTACAGAAAGCATCCAAACTTCAGTACGACGAAGTGGTGAATTTAGAGCCTGAAAATACATTGGACCAACATTCCTTTTCTTTGCCCACATGCCGCATCAGTGAATCTGTGAAGAAATTAATGGAACTTGCCTATCAGACTTTACTAGAGGCAACAACCAGTAGCGATCAATGGTATGAAATCTGAGTTGTCTGAAAAGGGCAATGACTTAATTAAATGCATATCTGACTAGACATTTATTAAGAAAATTAGGTGGGATTCTTTGGGTTTTCTTATCCTATTAGTTAATTTTTTTTCTGTAGAAAAACACAGTGTTCCACATAGATTTATACTGATCTCTGACTTTTATTTACAATAACATAGATGTTAGAGCAAAGAATAAGAAGTAGACGCATTTATATGGATGGACAAATGGGTTTCTCTGACATTAAAAATTGTTGATCACTTTTTAACAAAAAGCTCTTTTTGTTTAATTTTTACTTATTGGGATTGAATGGTATGTGAGAAGCAAAGAACTTAGAATACTACCTGGAAAATAATTAATGCTCAAATGTTTTTTATCATTATTATTATTATTTTTAGAGACTGGGTCTTGCTCTGTCACCCAGGCTGGAGTGCTGTGGCGTGACCATAGCTTACTGTAGCCTCAAACTCCTGGGCTCAAGGGATCCTCCTGCCTTAGCCTCCCGAGTAGCTAGGACCATAGACAGAGGCCACTACATCCAGCTAATTTTTTTAAATTATTATTTTTTGTAGAGACTGGTTTCACTGTGTTGTCCAGGCTGGTCTTGAACTGCTGGCTTCAAGCAATCCTCCTGCCTTAGCCTCCTAAAGCACTAGGATTATAGGAATGAACCACCATGCCTGGCCTCAAATGTTTATTATTGATGGTGGTGGTAATAGTAACAGTCATATCATCTGCTCCAGCTTGCTCTGGCTCTTTAGCTTAACATTCTTTTTATCTTTTGAAATCCAGGCCCTAATTAATTTATATTTTAAATGTTTATCTTTAAAACAGTAACAATTTGTTAGGCAGCCAAAGGTAGAAGGAAAAGAATGGAACATGCCAAAAGATCTGGCTTTACCCTTTCAAGATGACTTCTAATCTACATTGCATTCAGGTTACCTCAAACTCTATTCCATATCTTGTACTGAATCTCTTTTTGTTTAATAAGCTCCTTCCCTTTCTCCTAGACTGAATTGTGATGAAAATGGTAGACTGTGGCCCAAATTGATTGCAGAGCAGGTTTACAAAAGCCTCTTTAGTTTGAATCTCTGTTTAGCAGTTTTATACTTCCTATCCTCAGAGAAAAAAACAATTTGAGTTAGGGATTGACTTAATCAAATTGCATCTTTAGATGGGCTTCCAGAGTATCAGTTTTTATCTCTACATGCAAACAAACCCCTTTATTTTATTTTGCTCTACAAAGAACATGTTTCCAAGAAACTTCTATGGCTTTAATGAATCATACTCACAAGTCCATCCCAGAGTTAAATTATAAGTAGGAAGAAAAATAAATCTTTATAAAGGAAGTACATAATCCTTTCACAAAATGAATATAGAAATGACTGTTTCTTAACATGACATTCTCCTGAAATATACCAGAGTAGAAGTTAGAGATGCAGGGCAATACTTCCTAAATTTTTTCTGAATGTAAACCTCCAAGCAGTATTTTTGTACACTGAATATGCATATTCTTTCCAGTAGTTTTTAACAGGACAAACCAAACCACAACTATACTGCAATAATCCCTCTTTTCATTATCAAACCTCAAAAAGCAACATACCCAGTAAAAATAAAATGAAATAATTAAATCAAGTATTATGTTAATCAAGTAGTAAGAGTGTTTTGGGGTATAACTTATTTTTTTAAATATTTGCGGAATTCCTATAAGCTTTCAAGGTGTATAGTTTAAAATATTCTTATGTAGAGTTAAGTTACACAAACCTTATATTTGCTCTTTTAAAGTGCATTTTAATAATAATCTTTAGGTGTTTTAAGGCTAGATTTAAAGGGCAAAAAATCTTGAGGGCTAGAGTCTATCCTAGAAATGTTGATTCATCTCCTTGGATTGGAGTAAGAAGGAAAAAAGGTGAAAGCTGAAAGTCAGACTGATTCTAAAAGAACCAAGTGAGTGCTTTTATTGATACCTTGCCCTTTGCAGAGTGCATCAGTGGGTAGGTGACATTTGCTTGAGGCTTAGTTATATTTGTTACTGAAGGGATACTCTGGATACTGGCAGAACAGAAATTGATAAATGGAAAAGAGGCTTTGGTTGAATGCTGCTGTTCTTAAAATTATTAATTAATAATTTTAATGGATCCCAATTTTTAGAACTTCAGTCCTAGTTAGTAAATACTGGTTGAAAATACATTTCCATTGAAATTAATGGTGTTTTCTGGTAGTGATCAAGGCAGGTATTCTCTGCAACTGTATTTTTAGCTGACTCTAACTGAAGGTACACTTAGTTTGAATTTTTTTTTCGTATTTTCAGTATATCTTTATGCATGTCTGTTAAATTTATGTTTTCCTTTTAGTGCTGTTCAACTTTTCTATTCAGTGAGGAATATCTTCCATTTGTTCCATGATGTTGTACCAACATATCACAAGTAAGTGCCACTGTATCTCATTTCTATATGTCTAAAATGTTTGTAATTTAAGTTAAAACCAGTAATTTTATATTCTCCCCAAAGATATTTTGGTTACTAAAATTCACAATAAAATGCAATAAACCATTTAAAAACACATATTTATAGGACTTGGTCATTCATTACTAAATTAATAAGGATACCATAGTCTTGCGATATAGTGAGTGATGCAAATTTAAAAACTCAAAAGAACTTTACCCTGTTTTGTTGCTGGGCATTTTCAGAAGTACATTACTTTACTTGGTTGAAAAACAAAAAGGGCATCACTCCATATAGCTATCCAGTAAACATACCATTTTCTCTTGGTATTCATGGCTCTGCAGACTTAATACCACAAGAGATTGCTATTTAACTTCAAGTATGATCAGCCATTCTTCCTAGCTATTTTAGACAGCATTTACCTGACATCTTGGGTTTTAAAAGTTTTTTTTTTAATGTTAATCTGAAAAGTTATTCATCTCTAAGTCTCTAGGAGTTTCCTTTGTTTTTTGGATTAAGTGTTTTGGATGCTTATACATGTTTTTGGTAATATGTCAGCAGAACTATTTCTTAGCCAAGGACTCTGCTTTCAAAGATGAAAATCAGTTTATTATTTGAAGTATTTTTTAGTTCAGATTTTTGAACAATTGAGATGTTTTTAAAACTGGGTCCACCTGTTGTTTTTACTGTAAAAGAGCTTATTTATTGTGAACCTTATTGTTTTTATTTGTATTCATTCTCTTTGCTGTGGTTTAAAATTTTTATTTCACTTTCTACTTAGTTAAGTAAAGGAAAAGAAAAAAACATATTTGGGTCAGATGACAGCCTTGCCCTTGGGGATTCAGAGACATTTGTCTTAGAAGTTTCTATGGCTCAGAAACGTTTTTCACATTGTTGTGGAGTTAGATTTGCCTCTTTCTCCTTTGTATGGTCTCAGAACTTGTACTGGACTAAAAGTTGACAAACTTTCGTGTGGGTTAGAATCACCTGGAAGCCTTGTTAAAACACTGATTGCGGCCAGGCGCAGTGGCTCACGCCTGTAATCCTAGCACTCTGGGAGGGCAGGGCGGGCGGATTGCTCGAGGTCAGGAGTTTGAAACCAGCCTGAGCAAAAACGAGACCCCGTCTCTACTATAAATAGAAAGAAATTAATTGGCCAACTAATATATATAGAAAAAATTAGCCGGGCATGGTGGCACATGCCTGTAGTCCCAGCTACTCGGGAGGCTGAGGCAGCAGGATTGCTTAAGCCCAGGAGTTTGAGGTTGCTGTGAGCTAGGCTGACGCCAGGGCAATTACTCTAGCCTGGGCAACAAAGTGAGACTCTGTCTCAAAAAAAAATAAATAAACAAAACACTGATTGCTGGATCCATGCCCAAGGTTTCTGATTCAGTAGGTCTGAGATGGGGTTTGGATTTTTAACAAATTTCCAGGTGATGCTGATGTTACTTGTCAGGAGACCATACTTTGAGAATCACTGTCCTTAAATAATGGTTCTCAGCTTTGGCAGTATTTTAGAATCACTTATGAAGCTTTAAAAACAATACATTTGCCTATGCCCTATTCCTAGAGCTTTGGATTTATAAGTCTAGTGTAAGACCCAGGTATATGTGTATTTTTAAAGCCCCACAAATGATTCTGATGTATAGCCCAGAATGAGGACAGCTATCTTAGATTACTGGGTTTCTGACTTGTATTTATCCTACTCTGTCTTTGAGTCAGCAAATTAGAAAGTGTTATTTGAATGACTGTTAATGGATAAACAGTAGAAATACAAGATAAAGTTTCTTCCCAAGCTGGGTAGATAGACACTGTATGTGTGAAAGAATTAGTGCTGTGATTTTTCAATTCTGGATGAAAATTCATATCACCCTAATGAGAAGATTTTAAAAAGTATAAATGCCCTAGTTTCACATTGAGGGGTTGTGACTTACTTTGTTTGGGGTGAAGTCTAAACATCTGTATATTAAAATTTCCCAAGTGCCTCTAATCTGTAGTCAGCTTTGAAAACTAGTGAATTAGAAAATAGTTAAATGCTTCATTATATAAATGAAATAGGAGTTTGGAGAAACCTGCATTTCCACAGACATATCAGTGTAAAATTTAAAGGGCATTATTATGCACAACTCTGCTAGGTTTCCAGTACAGAGCTGACTCAGGTAAACATCTTGATTCCCTTAATCTTTCATTAATCACTGGGATAGTTTTATAGGCTAAGATCCCGTTAGGGTAGAACAACCTTACTGATTGGGAGTGGGAGTGATGAGATTGCATCTTGTTATGTACAGCATTTACAAAGTAGACAATTAGTAAAGCCTAGAAATATATTAGAGGAAACTTCAATAATAGGTGGTTTCTTTCTTTTTCTACTCTACCTCCTCGCCTAGGGAGAACCTTCAAAAACTGCCCCAGTTGGCTGCCATTCACCACAACAATTGTATGTATATTGCTCACCACTTGCTGACTCTTGGTCATCAGTTCAGATTACGTCTTGCTCCCATTCTTTGTGATGGAACTACTACTTTTGTGGATCTTGTACCTGGCTTCAGGAGACTTGGTAACTAATACCTTAAATGTGGGAAAATATGGATCATGTAGCTTGTCAGTCTAGTATCTTTGTAATTTTTGAATGAGAGAGATAGGTAGAAATTAGATGGTGGTCCTGAGGTATATTGGTAATTGGAAAGGCATTTAATTTGCAAGTGTTCCCACTTATTTAATTTTATAAAGTGTATGTAGTCTTTGCAGAAGCATTATTTTTTCATGACATGATTTCATGGTACATTAGAGTTCTAAACTGCATTGCTGCTGTGCACTGAATTCACCAAATCAGAATTATGTCAGTAGAATGACACATAATAAGATTTATATTGTGACAATTCTATTAACATTGTTGGTAGGAGCTCACTAATGTCAGTCTTGGTTCTTTTGCAAAACCCCAAGATGGCTTCCCCCTCCTACGCCTCCCTTAGTTTTACTTGGGATTATTATAAGTCAAAAGAAATGAAATGTGGGGTAAATCAATTTGTTTATTTTAATGATAGCCTAAGAAAAGCAGAGAATCTATATGGTTCCCTTAGCTTTTCAATTCCTGACTTTTCCCTTAGGTGGTATAGATATATCAGAATAATAAGTAGCTCCTTTTTCTATATAAGTAATTTTTCTTAGCTGTCTCTGACTCTAGGCAAACTATTGGGAAAGATTTATTATCCTGAGGGTGGGGTTAGAGGGACTGGCTAATGTTTTAGAAGTGATTGTTTCTAGTATCCTTAGGACAGCTATCTGACGTTATCTGGCAGTTATTTTTATATAGGCGAAGCAGTCTCTCTTCTTACATCCAGGTTTTGTAGTGTGTAATGGAATGACTTTTAGAATTCTTTGTTCTGTTTTTCCATTATAGGGACAGAGTGTTTTTTGGCCCAAATGCGGGCACAGAAAGGTGAACTTCTGGAGAGATTATCAAGTGCTAGGAACTTTGCAAATATGGATGATGAAGAGAATTATTCTGCAGCAAGTAAAGTGATCCGGCAGGTGGGAGGCTGTTGATAGTGCTGGAATTTACACTCTATCCTTAGATGCCCTTTTTTTTTTTAAAGCAGCAAAGAATATGTAACAAGTAGCTCAGTTGGTTTCCCCACCTCCACTCCCTTTGGAAAATCTAGATACCTTTTACAGTCATATTTAAGAACTTTTCCTTTCCCTGTCCCACCAAGACAACAGAAAGCTATCTTTCCATTGACGCAATAATGTGACTAGTTATCTGTTAAGTCTGTTGTAGCAAATAGTTGATTTATGAACTTGGGTTTGGGAAATTTGAAATTGGTTTTTATCTTAATGCCTTTCTCTCTTAAGTGATTTATCTTTTTAATGTAGTTTCCCCATCCTCAAGATGAGTATTTCATCTATCAGGGATATCACTAAGGTTAAATATTCAAGAAGCATATATTCTTGATGACTTTACCTCACTTTTGTGTAATGCCTCTTTCCCCATACACACACAAATGATAAATGTAAATCTGGAAAATGTGAGTTGTTACAACAATCTTTCTTTCATGTAAATAGCTCTATTCTTCTTACAGGTACTGCACCAACTGAAGAGACTTGGAATTGTGTGGCAGGATGTCCTGCCAGTAAATATTTATTGCAAGGCTATGGGGACTTTACTCAATACAGCAATTTCTGAGATCATTGGCAGAATCACTGCCTTAGAGGTAAGGGCCTTGAGATGCTACACCAGACATGAGATGCAATTCTTGTCCCAGATTGTGACTTGACTAAGAAAATGTTGTTCAAGTCTCATTTCTAGTCAACACAGATGGTAGAAGAAATTGTTCATGTTTCATGTCTAACTCATGCTGTTATATTTTTTTAGTTTTGTCTTAATTCTGTTTTGCTGAAAACTTAATCTCTTTTATATCTTCAAGAAAGTAGTATTGCACTGCCTCTCAACCTAGCATCTGTAAATTATGAATGAGGAAGTTGGAAACTGGGCAGTGGTCCTGAGGCAAATAGTGAGAAGTCATTTAATTTGCAAGTAAATTCAATAATTTAATTTAGAAAAGTGAATGTAATGTTGTGCTGGTACCACTTTTTCAACATATTGTTGCAGTTGAGATTATATGCGTGACTCTAAAGGAAAATTGTCTGGACTTGGCTAGCTGATGCCTCTAAAGCATAGATTGTCTAAACCCTTATTTGTAATAACATCCCCTGCTTTGCAATAAGCTGTGCTATATTCAACTAGAGAAATGGGCTCTCTCCTATAGCCAAACTAAATTACTGACAATCTGTTGAAATATATTTTGTGTCATTCTAGTATTAGGGGTATTGTCAGAGAACTGATGTAGTCCGTTGTCTAGGCTGGGCACAGTGGCTCACACCTGTAAATCCCAGCACTTTGGGAAGTCAAGGCAGGAGGATTGCTTGAGCCTGGGAATTTGAGGTTATAGTGAGCTATGGTCAGGCCACTGCACTCTAGATTATACGACAATGTCTCTAAAAATAAATAAATAAATAAAGCAAGCAAGTTTGTGTCTAGTAATGTGTACTAAATTGGTTGGAAAACATATTGCTATAGCTGACCCTCCTGGACAACATGCATCAAACATCTGCTGCCCTTTCCCCACTACTCAGCTGGTCCAGTTCTATTCTGTTGTGTTTCCTTTGCACAAAAACCAGGACATCTCTACTGAAGATGGCGATAGATTGTATTCCTTATGCAAAACAGTAGTGGATGAAGGACCTCAGATATTTGCACCTTTATCTGAAGAAAGCATGAACAAGAAATATCAAGAGGAGGTCCCAGTCTATGTGCCAAAATGGATGCCATTCAAAGAATTGATGCTGATGTTACAAGCCAGCTTGCAAGAAATCGGGGATCGGTGCGTGTAACCCTTCTATAGAGGCTTATATCTCTCCACAGTACCAAAGAGTACTAGTAGTAGCAGTGCTTTTCTGTTTCTTAATGTTACTCAGAAACAAGTTTCATACTGGGTAACAGTAGTTGTAGCCTCTGATTTATCATAGTGTACCACTTTCTCATATTTGATAACATAAGACTTCTCATTCATATTATTTTGGTCTTGAACATGTGGTTTTGATACTCTTTACAAATGATCTGGCATTTGTAAGAATGACAGCCTTTTGACAACTGGATGGAAATTGTTCACTTTAAGCAACAGTGGATGCATTTTAAGAATGACGTTGATATGTTAACAGAGAAGTGACTTTTATCTGTCTGAAATATTCAGCATCAAGCTATTGTTTGATTGACCAGCAGCAGTCTTTCTGGTCAATGTTGCTGTGCCCACTAAGTATATGCTATATCATATCATAGTGTGCAGAGGCCATTGGTACTGTATAAAACAGAATAGATAGGGGTTAGTAACACATCATGGATGCTTTTATGTTGTCTTGGTAGATCATCGATCAGTATGCATACATTGCATAGGGAACTCCCTATAGAGGCCTTAAGGTCCATCTCCATCCCTATAGCTACTTGTCTATCTGTTTTAACTAGGTTTACTACAGACATCCAGTTATATTAGACCAGTTATCCTAGATGGGTCTGAGTTGTCTGTTCATTTGTGTAACAATGTAAATGAGATTTCTGCTTGAAAAAAAATCACATCAAAATATCTCTAATCATGTTTAATACAAAGTTTTGATTTACTCATTTGTTATTTATATCTCCTTAGTGGGTAAAAAAGATGTCTTTAGGTAATAGGTTCCAGAGGGTAGGCAGAAGATAAGAATTTTTCTTTCTGCTATTAGGGGGCCTTCTTGCAGCCTATGAATGATCATTAATTCCTTGTTAAGAGAAAAATTACAATAGTGATGCATCTCAACTTCTTTTCTCTGCCTAGGAAAATTTTTTTCACCTAGAGATTTCAGTAAATGTAAGGCTACTATTTAATTGAGAAAATTTTTTACCAAGGAAGCTATTTCTAATCATGTAATTTAAAGATTTTAAAGTTATAAAATATACATATGAAGGAATACAGCATATATAATATATATTCACAGTTTAAAGGAAAAGAATAAATGTTCATATGCCTATTACCCAACTTAAGAAAAATAATACCAGTACCTTTGAAAACTCCTGTGTACCCTTCTCCACACGCTCTCTATGAGAGGTAGCCACTATCTTGAATTTTGTTATTTCCTTGCCATTCTTTTTATAATCTTACCACATTTACACATATTTCTAAATAATATAAAGTTTAGACTTCCCTGTTTTTGAACTATCTGTAAATGGAATCTTCTGTCAGTTGTTTCTTTTATTTAATATTTTAAAATCTATTCATGATGGTACGTATAGCTGCAGTTCATATTGTGTCATATACCATTTTACAAATATTTCATAGTTTATTTGTCCTGTTGAGTCCCATTTTCACTAGTATTTGGAATTATCAGACTGGAATATTTTTGCTAATCTAGTTGGTATGAAATGATAGCTCATTGTCATTTTAATTTCCATTTCTATAAATTCTAATGAAGTTGAACATCTTTTCATTGGTTATTCATGTTTTTTACATTGTAAAATGCCTATTTTTTTTTTTTTTTTGGCCTTTAATCTAATAGGTTGTTTATGGTTTCATTATAGATTCATGGGAGTTCTTTATATGTTTTTTTTATACCAGTCCTTTGCCAGTTAAAATTTGTTGCCTGTGCTTCACTTTTTAATATAGTTACAGAGCCTAGGGCATGAGAGTGTGTGTGGTCATGATTATTAAGTTCAGAGAGGGCTTAATGAGTATAAGAATAAGGGAGAACAGTCTCATCTTCCTCATTGGTCTCTTCATCTGGCTGTGCTGATACCAGATGTAGCCAGTGAACAAAGAGGTCAAAGTAGTTGAAGTGTAGGAAGTATGCCCAGGATTTAATTTCTGTTTAAAACAAATAAGCATTTGGATCAAATAAGCAAATTTTAAGTCTTGCTTATACTTCAGAGACCTAATAAGAAAATGAATTCTATCTTTTGTTTTGCAGGTGGGCAGATGGAAAAGGGCCTCTGGCAACTGCATTCTCTTCCAGTGAAGTAAAAGCTTTAATTCGTGCCTTGTTCCAGAACACAGAAAGAAGAGCAGCTGCCCTTGCTAAGATTAAATAGTTCCATCTTCTTGAGAAAGCTATGACCTCTTAACTATGTGGATTCCTCCCTTGGCGTAATTACTCCCTTAAAGACTTCTTGGAATCACTCATAGGTTTTGGTGAACCAATATATCATGGAAGTTTGACTTGACAAAAAAACTTCTTACCTCCTGGCCTGTATGAGGCTTTGTGTTTGAACTGGATATTAAGATAAGTTATCTAGTAAAGCACTTCACTTCATTGACATTCTAGCCACCCTCTTTTGATTAGATGAGAAACTGTCAGGCAGCATTGTTTCATGCTGCTTCCAGCACCCCCTGGGAACTATGTACATTGTAAATGTAGGCCCTGGCTTTGGAGCAAGGAATCTGGGAGATTCCAAGAGTCAGGGTACAGAATTTGTGAGCAAATGGGAAATATTTTTTGGGGGGTGGAGGTGGGAAGAAGGGATACCATATTTAGCCTTGCGGGAATTACAGAGACTTCTTGTAATATTTTTTCTTTCCAATAAATAATGCTTTTTAGAGTTAAGGGTGACTGTCTTTAATAACATGGAAGCTTTGACAAAAAAGACCAACAAGTTATCTTACCTTCTATGTCATTCTTTGTGTTGAAGTATATGACACTCACAGAATACTCACTAATTTATCTCCTTTCTTTATAATACTACTTGGTAATTTCTCAGAATTCCTAGGACTCCTAAGAGTTTCTCTAATTATAAATTGTTTGCACTTTTTGCTATTTCAACTAAATTTTATTTTCTTGGACTTTTTCCACCTTCTGAAGCTCTACTATTTCTACATGTTGTCAAATGGCAAAGTTTTTAATTGCCGAAGTTCCTTTGGAAAGTATGTGCTATGAGATGCTAATTCTGGGCTCTCTTATAGCCTAATCCTTTGTTTGGTGGACATAAGTAATCCTTCAGCTCAACGTTTTGTAATTTTAACTCTGCAGCCATTGGAGGAACTTATCTTGGACTTCTCTAGGCTCTGAATTGTATATCTTCATACTAAAATACAGTTTCCTCTCCAGAAAAGAGGGTTAGAGGTGTGTGATCTTTATGTGCTTTTGAGAGAGGTGCTGTCTGAAGGAAGTTGCTAGTACAATGGGAGTGCTTCCTTACTCCTCAGTCTCCTAATCCCTTACATACATAGATAGAATTGTTTTTCCTCTTGCCTTCCAGTATTCTCTGCCTTCACCATCTTGCTCTGAGTACTGGCTCAGCACCTTTAATTAAGTCATTTTGGTTGCTTAGTCTTTCTTTTTCCAATTTGAGTGTCATAGAAGAACTATTTAAGAAAGAAGACTGGTTTTCTTTTTATAACAGGACTCAGCTGTGGTTAATAATAAGCTATTTGTCTATATTCTGCATTTCCTGCTATGAGAACTCCGAAAAGAATTGTCTAAACCAGCTTTGGGGGTTTTTTGTTTGTTTGTTTGTTTTGAGAACAAAGGACTTGGGTTTCTTAAGAGAGCAGGAAGGGGCCATTTTCACAGGTGAAGAAAATACTCATTTTTGAAAATTCACATAATTTCAGGTAGCATTACTTTTCTCAGCAATTGACAGAAAGGGGAACTAAGAGCAGAACTGAAATAAATGCATCACAGGCCTATTACACAGAACAGCAGATTTCTTTTGTTCATAGAAGCTATTCCTGTTGCTTGACAGGTACAGCAATTTGGAGGTGGGATCTCTTATAACTGAAAAGCATGCTCTTCACTCCTTCCCTCCCCGCAGTAACACACAAAACTGCATTGCAGTTCTTAGGCTGTGTAGGTGCAGTCCCTTGGGACTATTTTCCCTAATGAATAGTTTATATACTACGGCACACAGAAGGCAGACTCCATCCTCTTCCTTGGCCAAGGCAATTGATAGTGGAAGATTAAGTGGATGTTCATTCTGGTTAGGGATGAATCATCTGATTGAGCATGTGGGAGTTGGGTCTGGCAGCTCTTACAAGACCTTTGAGGGTACCTGTTCTGATTGGGAACCTGAGTTGGGTTAGGAGTAGCACCTTCTTCCGTTAGAAAGAGTGTGTAGATCAGGTGTCCTCAGACTACGGCCCACGGGCCACATGCGGGTGTTTTTGCCTGTTTGTTTTTCTACTTCAAAATAAGATATGTGCAGTGTGCATAGGAATTTGTTCATAGTTTTTTTTTTCCCCCTTTATTTTATTTTTATTTCAGCATATTATGGGGGTACAGATTTTAAGGTTTCAATAAATGCCCTTTCTCCCCCTCCCCCCACAAGTCTGAGTTTCCAGCATGACCATCCCCCAGATGGTGCACATCTCACTCATTATGTATGTATATACCCACCCCCCTCCCCCCTCCCCCCTGCCCAATACCCTATTACTGTAGTACCTATGTGTCCACTTAGGTGCTGCTCAGTTAATACCAGTTTGCTGGTGAATATATGTGGTGCTTGTTTTTCCATTCTTGGGATACTTCACTTAGTAGTATGGGTTCCAGCTCTAACCAGGAAAATATAAGATGTGCTATATCACCGTTGTTTCTTAGAGCTGAATAGTACTCCATGGTATACATAT
>VSMD01061464.1:0-21281 GCA_008750895.1 Mirza zaza | reverse complement strand
GGGGGGGGGGGGGGGGGCCCTGTCCCTCCATTGAGGGGGGCCAGGCTCTCCTTGTTTTCCTCCGTTTCTCCTGGTGTACATGAGCTGATGGGATTCCTTCCTTAAGGAGGAATTGGACCCAGAAATTAAGGAGGAATCAAAAGGAAACAGGCAGAAGGAACACAGGCCTGAGGAGCCGCTGTGCCACCGCCCTGGGCTGGCCCTGGGGTCGAGGGTAACTCAGATATCACTGGCAGCCCCCAGGGGACCCCTGAGGTCCGGCTTCAGCGCGTGGGTGTGCCAAGCTCCGCACGCTCACGGCGAGGGTCTCAGGGCGGCCCACACAGAGCCGTCCTGGTGGAAGTGGACGGTATGAAACGCAAGCACCGTCCCCAGCTGCCCGGCTGGGTTAAAAAACGGAGAAATGTGAGTTCTGATCGCGGCTCTGCCCGACTTGGCTCTGCCCCCACCCCACCCCCGCCCTCCTTCCGTTTGCACTAAATGAGCAAAGGGGGCCAGGTCAGCGCCGCCCGGACCCGCCTGCACGCCCCTGGTCACGCGGGGAGCTGAGCACCGTGCGGAGAGTGCACGCATCAGATTCTGGTCCGTTCTAGGCCGTAGGGTCACTGCCAGGCCACGGCGTGCCGGGGGAGGTGACCAGGAAGATCGGAGACGGGGACCTGGGGAGCATTTAACGGGGACCCCGGCGGACCACCTTCAGAAGTCTGCAGGTGGGCGCAGAGAGCGTGGCCCTTCCCGCCGGGCAGCGCCCGCAGGACAGAGGCTTAAGTACAAACCTCGAAGGACGTTTCCGTGGTAACCCCCTTCAGCACAGGTTGTCCTGTGAGGTGGTGAGTTTCCCGTCACCAGAGGAATCCAGCAGAGGCTGGCTGGATCTCTGAGAGCCTCCAAGGCGATGCTGTCGGGTAAAAATACAGCGTCGGCCGGTAGGAAAGCTTAAATTTTCTAGTAGCGATTTACAAAGGGGAAAAGGAAGAACGCAGGGGAAATGAATGTGAACAATACGTTTTATTTAACCCAACGTGTCCCAAATCTTATCAGCCCCTGGAATGCCCAGTATGAGATAAATCAATGAGATAGTGTCCGTCCTTGTATTTCTTATCAGTCTTTGAAGTCAGGTGTAGGTTCTGTACAAACGGAGCACCTCTGTTCAGACTCGCCACGGCGACATCCAGTGCCCCGGGTCCCGTGGGTTCATGGTTGACTGTCGGGCAGATCTAGGTGGACAAATTGGTGGGCAAAGCAGCACTAGGGCCTCGGTAATCAAAGTCTAGTCCCGTAGTACGGAGAACTTTCTGGAAGGGCAGACCCTTGCGCTCCTCAGGCCCTTCCATTGGGTCAGCACCCAGCTGGGGCGTGCGAGGCACATTGCTCTAGAACAGGGAGTTGGCTGTGGCGTGGATGGGGTGGCCTCTGAGGTCCCCCCTGTGGCCACAGGTCTCAGACCCATCTGGGGCTGGCCCTGCTCGTGCTCCTGTGCCAGGCTGCGGCAGACCACGTCTGTGACAGTGTTGTCACCCCCCCACACACAGCAAAGCGGGCAAAATCAGAACCACGACGCAGTTCTTGTTTTCATGAAGATTAAGTCTGTTTGCTTTTTGCGCTGAAATGTCCATTTTAGTGGAGGGAGGGTTGATACCCACCGTGCACTTTTTTAATGCCCTTACTTGGCCAAACAAAAGGTTGGCGATTCTAACTGGTCTCCTCCACCCCTCTTTTAAAATTAAATCCCACCGATGAGTGCTATTTAAAAGTCTGGAAGCCAGAGATCTAGAGCAGGGGTCAGTGGGAACAAATCCATCCCACTGTCTGTTTTTATTTTTTTTTTAAGAAAAGTGTGGCTGGCCCATGGCCACGATTATTTGTTTACGCACTGTGGCAGTGTGTGCACCGTGACAGCAGATCTGAGCAGTCGCACAGTGACCATATGGCTGGCAAAGCCCAAAATACTCGCTATCTGCCCTTCACGGAAAAAGCTTGCCAATCCCCGGCCCAGACCAGCACCGCCGTAAAAATACAAAGGAGCTGCGAGCGACGTTCAGTTTCTAATAGCTGCACCTGCAAGAGTAAAAGGAAACAGGCAAAGTTCATGTTGATGATGTGTTTTAACTTAGCCCAATTCGAAATGTTTTCATCGCAACGTTTAATCAATCTGTGTGTGACGTGCTGAATCTTCCAAATCCGCCGTGTGATTCTCACTCACAGTCCGTCCGAGAGCTTAGCGGCCACGTGGGGCTCGTGGCCGCCAAAGTGGACGGCTCAGGCCTGGAAGGAGTGAGGCTCGGCGGCAGCGGGGGATCCGGGCAGGCGTCTCAGAGGAGCTGGGCTCTGCCCCTCCTGGGTGTTCAGGGGCCTAGAGCCAAAGCAGGGGCCTGTGGAAGGACCATCCGCACGGAGCTGTGGTTTATGTGGAAAGACGCAGAGTTGAGCGGGTTCCGGGTGGTTCTTGGTGCCGGGCTGCCAGGGAAGGAGTGACGACGGCTAGGATGTTTCAGGGTCTAGGCTGAGGAATTTTGACTTTCTCAGTAGGCGATAGGGAGCCACAGAAGGTCTTTGAGCAGGGAGTGACAAGATCAGATCTGTAGGTAAGGAAGGCACATCTGGGATGGAAAAGGAGGGGCTCGAAAGCTATAGGCCAGGGCAGAGGTGTGGGCGAGCCACAGGTAGGCCCACCCCAGGGGAGCAGAGGGTATAAGGAGGGTGGGCAGGGAAGATTTAGCAGAAGTTTATACCAGGGACCTATAACGGGTGGACCATGCGGGGTTGGTGTGGAATTGTGGTTTCTGGATTGAGAATAGTGTCCACAGGTGATGTGGGGAGTGCTCTGGCCTGGACTGACCTGGGCCTCACACCCCAGCTCACGTGAGCCCTGGCTCCCTGGTGGAGAAAAGGCCTTCCCTGCGCCAAGCCAGGCTGCAAGGTCCTGTCGAGGGGCCCTTGGGTCCTGGTCCCTCCTCTGGGCTCCTCTCTGGCCTGTTGGAGCCAGTGCCCCAACCAGGTGAGAACACCTGCTGCGCCCTTCTGGAAGCTTGGCACCGTCATCTCTAGTCCTGCATGAGGGAAGGTGTCTCTGCGCCCAGGGGCTGCAGACCCAGGGCCTGAGCCCTGCTGCTCCAAAATAAAACATGCTGCAAGGCCCACTTGCAAGGTAGATGGGCTGGGGAGAGCCAGAGTTCGCAATCCCCTGCTCCCCGGGAGGTGGTGGCAGTCCCTAGCCAGGGAGGTGCATTGCAGGGGCGTAAGGCAGGTGGCAGGTGGCCTCTCTGTGAGCACGTCCTGGGGGGCAGGTGGAGGGACCAGGTGAGAAGTCGCAGGTAGAGAAACGGCCACCTCCCCTCTGCAGTGCAGGGAAGGACTTCCCGTCCAGGAGGCCGGGGTGTCCCCAAGCACGTGGCCTGATGTGGAAAACACGCTGGGAAGGAGTGCCTGGGGAGTGCAGCCTAGCAAGGTTGGCTGAACTGGGCTGGGATGTGCCTGCTGCCGCCAGGGTGCCTAACCCTAACCCCAACCCCAACCCCTAACCCTAACCCCAACCCCAAACCCCCACCTCCAGGTACACACCTCCTCCACGGCCACTCACGTCCCCCTTGCTCAGGAGACCTTTCCTGACAATTCCCGAGCTACGTAGACACGTGCAGCCACCCCTGCCCTCACCTGGGGAGCAGGGTGTGCAGGTTTCTGTCTTAACCCGCCTTCCTTTCCGGCCTTCCCCTGGCCCTGGTGGATCATCCCCTCCAGAGCCACCACGGCCGGCCGGGCCCAGCAGGGATGCACCCGAGTGGCCGCAGGGCATCCAAGACCAGGGCAGGTTCATCCATCACAGTCCCCGTGGGACCTGACGCTCAGAGGACGGGAATTTCTGGGGGTGGGGGGAGCTTGGCGCATGGCTCCCCCACGGCTTGTCTCTTCTTCCTTTCCTTCTGATAATTTGTGTCTGCGGGGTTTTTATTAACGTGTAATTTGCATATCATAAAATTCCCCCTGTGAAGTGTGCGGTTTTCAGTCCATTCACCGAGTCGGGCGGCCCTCGCCCCGCAGTTCCTGACCCTCTCCTCCGCCACACCCGCGGAACCCGGCACCGTCCTCGGGCCCCGTCTCCCCCCACACCCAGCCTCTGCCAAGCCAGTGTCAGGGTGTCACACAGCCTGGGGCCCCTCCAGCCTGTTCCCTGCTGCTCTAGGGCCGGGCGGGGCCCCGAGGGAAGGTGTCTCTGTGCCCAGGGGCTGCAGACCAGGACGGGCCTGCCTGGGATGTGGAGCGTCGTCACCTGGGTGGCTCGCAGAGGGGCCTCGTGGGAGGGCTTTGCCACCCCGCCCTGCCTGTGCGTGGTGGGTGAGGGGCCGGGAGGAGGGGTGGCCCTGCACTGGCCCGTTCGTTCTTGTTGCTGCCCAGCATCCGAGCACAAGCTTCGCCCCTGCCTGCAGCGCCTGGAAGGAAAAGCCCAGACCCTCGGGTTTCTCCTGGCGGAACCTGGGTGTCTGACAGCCCCGGGCCCAAGCGGAGGTGGCTGTCCCCAGCGACGTGGGAGGCTGGGCAGGCAAGTGCGGCCTCTGTCCCTCTTACAGAGCCCACTCCTCCGAGGCCCACGACACCAGGACGCACGTGGTCTCACGGACTGGCCCGTGCAGCAGGGCCCTTTGCTCGGCAGGACGGAGGTGGGGGTGGGGCGCCATTTTGAAGGTCTCCGTGCCCAGCTGTGAGGTCGTGTGCGTGTGTCTGGTGCGGTGGCCGTGTTTTCCAAGGGTAGCACATGTGTGTTACGGCCGCACATCTGAGGCTGCCGCCGCGTGGCTGAGAACTGGGACTGTGCGTGCTGAGCCGGTCTGCAGGCTGGCACGCCTGTCCTCTACCCCCACCGCCACCCCCACCCTGCAGGGACTGACCCCCACCCCCACCCTGCAGGGACTGTCCCCACCTCCACCCCTCAGGGATTGCCCCCACGCCCACCCCGCAGGAACTACCCCCCACCCCACAGGGACTGTCCCCCACCCCCACCCTGCAGGGACTGACCCCCACCCCCACCCTGCAGGGACTTTCCCCCACTCCCACCCCGCAGGCACTTCAGGCGTGTGAGCCCAGCAAGGACAGGGCGAGGATGAACCGGCCAAGGGGAAACATTCCCAAACCTGCCACTGAGGCCTGCAGAGAGGCCATGGCCTCTGTGGCCGGGAGGTCCAGCCTCCTCAGTGTGGTCACCAGGGTGGGCAGTGGACACTAGCTGGGTCTTGGGGAGTGTGTGGCAGGGCCTCCCACACCTGCCCATGGACCCCTGGCCCCCCCAGAGCCTCAGTTTCCTCTCGGGTCGGCAGGGGATAGACCACACAGAGCAGCCACGGCAGCCAGCCCCGGGCCTGGAGCAGGGTGGGTTCCCGCGGACGCCCGCCTCGTCTGTTCCCAGGAGCTCCAGACCTATTAAATCAAGAAAGAGATTGCTGAAATAAGGTCACAAAACGTGTATAGTTTATCTTAAATATTTCCATTTGGCAAATTAACAATTTAAACCCACACTCAAGCAAATGCAATGTAATTGTGCTGTTCACCAGCTGATGACAGGGATTCGTTTCAATTTAAGGTTGCAAGTATGATCCTGAGGCATCGGCCAAACGTTCCCCGCCCCTGCGGCTCCTGCCCCGCAGCAAGCGACGCCTCCCAGGGCCCAGCAGTGCCTGGAGCAGGGGGCCGCAGAGTACCAGTGGGGTGTGGACATCCCCAAGGGCCGGGGGACAGTCCCTCGGTCTCTGTGCCAGCCTTGCCGTCTCAGTCCCCACAAATAAAGCACTGACCACCCTCCCCACGCACCTGCCCCGCACCTGGGCCCTGCTGCTGGCGTCCAGCCAGGGTCCCCGCCCCTACGGTGGTGGCAACGGGAAGGGCTTTCACCTGGGCAGGAGAAGGCCCACCTGTCCCTCTGCTCTCCTTGCAAATCAGCGCGCCTTTGGCGGGCGCTGTGCTGCCCCAGGGTTCACGGGAGACCCGGAGCGGAGCGAGGAATCCGGACGAGAGATGGGAGACTGGGCGGGACCTCCCAGGCCGTCCTCCCTCGGGGGTGCGGGCGGACCCCGGCCGGGCTGCAAGCAGGGTCGGGGCTGGGGCTGAGAAAGCAGAACACTCAGGGCTAGGTGCCTGGTTCCCCCATCTGCAAACTGGGGCTCAGAGTCCCTCATAGTCTGCAGTTGCCAGGAAAGGACTCCGTGGCCCTTTCGGGGGCTGTGAGGGGGCTGCACCTGCCCAGCAGAGCCAGGCGTGCCCCTGTGGCCCGTAGACCCACACACCTCAGTCAGCGCTCATTGGAGGGTGCTGGACTCCCAGGATTGCACAGCCTGCTGGGGACCCCAAGGAGAGGGAGGAGGGGACCCCCAGAGCCCATGGGGACCCCAGGGAGAGGCTAGGGGAGGGCCAGCACTTCCTGGCCGGGGGTGGTTCTGGGCTCTGTACCTGGCCATCTCTCATGTGAGCCTTGTGAGCGTGTCTGTGATGGGGGGACGCGCCCACTGTGCCCAGGCGCTCACAGCCGGGAGCCGCCGGCGCCAGGCACTGCCACAGCTCTGCGTGTGGCGCTCTCGGGAGGGAGACCCTGGCTCCCCGGAAGGCGTGGGCTCTCTTCTTGTTATTGGTAGCGGCTTTATCGAGGTGTCATTTGCATACCGTAAAATTCACCCATTGGAAAGTGCACCACGCAATGACTTTTAGTAAATTGTGCAGCCTTCCACGCAAACCAGTTTGAGAACTCCCATCACCCCAAAAAGTTTCCTGGAGGCTTCCCCCGGTTTTCATTCTCTGAGCAAGCCCCGCCTGACCCTGGCACACAGGCCTGGCCTGGGAGAGCCCTGGCGGGAGGGCTGGTGGGCTCTGAGAGGCTTGGTGGCCTCCCTGGGCCGGTGGGTGGTGAGGGCAGAGCTCCCGCGTCCCAGCCTGTGCACAATCGAGGGGCCCGGCCCCCGCCCGTGGCCTCGGTGGGGGTGTTGGCTTTCACCTTCCCAGGGCTCTGGCCTCCGCCAGACCTGCTGAAGCCCCTCGCTCCCTCCCCCAGCTCGGCTCCCCGTGGGTGGCTCTGGAGCCCCCGTTATCTGTGGCTCAGAGCTAAGCCTACTTAATTCTTTTGATCTTGGTTCAGAAATCAGCCCCTCCGGCCATTCCTGCCGCTGCTTTGCTCCACTCTGAGTGGGAGCCCAGGGTGGCCGGCAGCTCCTGGCAGCCCCCCTGCACCTGCCCTGGCCTCCTTTCCCGAGCGCAGCCCCCGCTGTGGGGCTGCCCACGACCCCTCCCAGGGCGGCCGTGCTGGTGTGGGAGCCCCCAGGCTGCAAAAAGGAGGCCCATTCCCCAGTGCCTGCTTGGAGCTGCATCCTCCAGGTTCCGTCTGGGGCCAAGGGTCACCCCGCCTCTGCTCCCTGGGGACAGGACAGGTGGGCGAGGGTGTGGGCACAGCCCGAGTGTGCAATGGCCCCGTCAGACCTGGTTCCACCCACAGCTGTGCCACACACTGGGTGCAGATCTGTGTGACAGCCACTCCATGTCCCTGGGACTGTTTCCCTGTCTGTCAACTCACATTCCTCCCGCCAGTGCATGTGGATAACTATGCACTCGCACCCCTTGTCACCACTCCCACCCCTGCTGCAGGCAAGACACCTCCACCCTCTGCTGCTGCCTCCCCACCCTCCCTCCAGTGTTCCAGGTGGGACTCAGCCCCTAGTGACCTCTGACCTCGCCTAACTTCTGGAAGCCTGCAGAACCTGGAGCCGTGCCCTGGGCGCTAACAGGGCTCTGGGTATCTCTGCAGCCCCGCGATGAGGGAGCCAGGAGCCGGGCCACCCTCACCGGTGAAGCCAGAGTTGCTCCAGGGTTCCCGAGAGCCAGAAGACAGGACCAGGCTGAGAACGGGAGGGGCAGCTCTTCCCGGCCCTGCCCCTGGAGGAATCGGAGCGTGCACCTGTGCGCCCCGCCGCCCTGGCCCGCTCCCTCCCGGGCTTTCCCAGCTCTATCTGAAATGAGAACCTAAGGCAATGAGGGGCCGGCACTTCATTTGTGATCCGTATTGTGTCGGGGGCTCTTAATTGGACCCAATTAGACTAATTAACTTTCAGATGAGAAACTCGGATTTTTTTCCTCCTCTCTCCCTCTCTTTCTATTGCTTTCTCTTCCGTTCCCCTTTCGGAAAGTGAAACAAGGATAAATATTTGGATGGGTGGCTGCAACCTTGCAGGCGGAAGCCAGCCCAGAGGGCTGTGGAGGAAGGTGCCTGCCGGGAGCCCCCACCCGCGCCCACCCAGGCCGCACCCCTCAGGTCTGGCCGGGCTGTATTTGTTCAGGGGCGGGTGTCAGAGGCCCTTCCCATGGCTCTGGGAAGGTCAGGGTGTGGTCTGGTCCCTCCTTTAGCAGGTGACCTGCCGCAGGTCTGTTCTATTCCCGGGTGGAAAGCCGAGCAGGACGCTGGGGCCTTGGGTGATTGCGACGCAAGGAGGAGTTAAGGGCGAGCCCTGCCCCCTCACCCCTACTTGACTCTCCCCTGCGCCCCCTGAAGCTGGACCCTCCCTGGCCCGCCCTACCCGCAGCCCAGGCTCCCGGGAGAACCAGCTCCTGGTGCATCAGGGTGCCGGCCCCCCAGGTGAGACTCAGAGAGGGGCCCCCTGGACCCCTGCCCTCCCCACCTGGAACACGCCCCCCCCCTTGCCACCAGGGGAGTCGTGTCCCTTCGCTTTGCTCCACTGTCCTGTGAGTCGCTGAGTCTGCACCTGAGGCCGGGTACCCCACAGAGAGCAAGTGGCACCATTTTTGGCAAAGTTGGCCATTTGCAAAGGCAATAATTGTGCAATACCTCCCCCCAAGACTAAAAGGATCTCACCAGGCAGAGGAGCCCCTGTCCTGCAGTCCCAGACCCACAGTCTCTTATAGGCTGTCACTCACGTCTTGGGGATGCTTGAGGGTTGAATGGGATGCCCCCCCCAGCTCAGCACGCTGCCACTCGAGAATCCCGAGACAGTCACTCTTCCCAGCCCTCCACTACCCCCTCACATCCAGCTTCTGCAGAACAGGCTGCACCTGCCTGCCCCGGGTACCTCTGCACCCCATCCCCGGCCCAGATGGGGAAACTGAGTTTACAGCCATGTCCACCCCTCCCAGAGGCCTGGGACTTTGGGGGTCCCCGTGGCCTGTCCTTCCTCTCCCCCTTGCCAAACCTCGAGCCTCCCCCTCTCGCCCTTCTCAGGGCCCTGACAGGGAAGGATTCCTGACGCCAACACCTCCAGCCTCCCTATTGATTCCCGCTGCCTCAGTCTGAGCTGTGGGGTGGGGGTGGGGGTGGGCGCTGCCAGCAGAGGGGAGCAGGAGCCGCCTCTGCCCCCCCCCGGGAGCCCTGCCTGGGGTGGGCTCCAGCAGGCCTGTCCGGCTGCCATCTGGACCGGAGGCGCCCACATCACCTGGGCAAGAAGGAGCTGCTCTGCATCTGTCGGCCCGAGGCAGGGCCTGGGGAGGTGGGACAACCCCCCACAACACTCGCATCAGCCAGGCAGGAAGCAGGTAGACGGGGTCCCTCCGGGCCTTTCCTGCCCAGGCAGCTTTGAACCCAGTGCAGTGTGGGGAAAGGCAGGCCCAGGCCCAGGCTCCCCAGGTTCAAATCCTGCCTCCAGCTCTCAGATTCCAGTGGCTTCACGTGCTAGGGCCTTCCCAGTCGGGCGTTCTCCTGCACGGTTGTGTCTCCACGCAGCAGGGAGGTCTGGCTCCGAGTCAGAAGGAGCGTTGTGTGTGCCGGTGCTGCCCGGCCTCAGCCTAAAGCGCATCCCAGGATCCCTGGTTCCCCCCAAGACTTGGTGTCCACACCTTACATTATGGTGCCCCCCAGACACAGGCCTGAGCAGGGCAGCCCCGGACCTGCGCCTTTCCTGGGCTGGGCATGACCAGACGCGCTCTCCGCGGGACTCTGTGCTCAACAGAGCGCAGCCGGGCTCTGAGGAGGGCGCCCGCCCTGGCCACAGAGGGACACGGCTGGGGTCCTGGGGTCAGGTGCTCCCAGATGAGACGGGGCAGAGATGGCTGCACCGTCCCGGGCAGGAAGAGAAGTTGCTTTTCTGTCCCCAGCTTGCACCTCTGTTTGGGGGCTGGGGGTGAAGCAGTGACCCCGCAGTGCTGGCCCCTGACGCAGGGAGAAGTTAAGGGTGACGCCTGCACCACCCCCATCTCACTGTGCCCTGCCCCCTGCTCCCTTGTGTCCCCCAGAGCAGGACCCTCCCTGGCCCACTGCCCCGGCTCTGTCCCGAGAGCTCCCTGGCACAGGCCTGGTCTCCTGGGTGACTTTGGCCCTCTCCATGTGGCACCCGGGGATGTTCTGAAAGCTGCAGTTTGAGAACCACCTGGTCCAGAAAGCGTCTGCCCTCTTGGCTGTCCTCTGCCGGGGCCACCCCTTCTCTCTGCCCGCCCCACCCCTCCTTCACCTGCCGCCTGCAGACCCTGCCCTGCCCGCGACGCCCGGGGGCTTTGTTAGCACAACTCGGTTCAGATGTCTGATTAGTCCTTAGGAGATCGAGGGGTCAATTTTCCACAGCTCCTTCCTCTCCATTTAACTAATTTAACTGCACGATTGTTACAAATTTCATTTTATTATAGCCCCGCTTCTCAGTCCAATTGAATTACTAAAATCTCATTTTCTCAGAAGTGCTGAATATGTAGTTAGAGGAAAAATTATGCCGCCGCCTGCCTATTAGGGTGGCTCATGCGTGTGCGCTCCGTGCGACATGTGACGCCACGCCGACGACGTCCTCTGTGCGGCGGGCTAGGCCGGAGGTGGGCAGGGAGGCGGGGCCGGGCAGGGCTGCTGCCAGGGCCGGGACGGCCGCGCCCGTGCCGGTGCCCGTCCGTGAGGATGAGAACACGTGTGTGCAGGCAGCCCCACGATTGCGAGAGGGGAAAACCACATTAACTCCCCGATTACGAATTAAACAGTATCTGTGGGCCGTTGTAATTAAAGGGAAATTCGATTCCGTTCTAATGTCCCATTACGTCTGGCTCTGCAAGGTGAAGCTGGGACTGTGCGGCTGGCTTAATGGGACCGGAGGTCGCGGGGGCGGGGAGCATTAGCCTGAGGTTCGCCCTCCTTTTGCCGGCACCCAGGTCTCGGCAGGGCGCTGGGGGACGGAGGCTGGGAGCTGTTTTCCCACCTGTCTAGGTGTTTTCCCACCTGAATTTCTTCCCACCTCTGCCCTGGGAAGGTCCCACGGTGGTTGCACCGTCTCCTTCCACCGATGTGGGGGTAGGGGGGCTTCGGCCACCAGCTTGGGGAGCGGGCGGGCAGCCTTGAGCCCCACGCGCCCAGACGGGTTTGGGCTGCAGGAGGACAGTTGTGGTCAGAAGGCCCCGACGTGGCGTCCGCAGCCGGTCTGCAGAGACGGTGGGATGGAATCAGGGTGTGCCCCGGAGCCCCAGGCCCTGCCAGGCTTCCCTCGGGGCTCCCTGAGGGGTTTGTTGGTAGCAATCGACAGTCTTCCTGGGGCTCCTCAGCGTCCCCGCTCCAACCTGGCCTGTCCCTGGGCTCTGGGAGCATCTGCACCTCCTGCCTCTGTGCCTCGACTCTGCCGGGCCCTCCTTGGCGCACTCCTGCCTTCCCACAGGTCCCTGCTGAGCCGCCTCCCTCAGGGAGCCGCCCCTGAGCGCTCCTGCCTGGGGACCCGTCCTAGCTGGGCCGCGGTCTCTGTCCTGCCACAGCGTCAGATATCTGCAGAAGGGCTGCATCCTGCCTAGACTGAGAGTTCCCGGAAGGCAAGGACCGGGGAGACGTCTTACTCCCCAGGTGTTGCCAGCGGGGTCGGTGCCGGGCTCTGCCCAAGAGGCGTTTTATAAAACGTGTGAATGAATGATGGAGTGAGCGAGGGAATCCCAAGTCCTGCTCTTCCTCCTCGGAGAGTTTTCTGGCCTAGGAGTTTGTCCGAGGAGTGGGGGCTGCCCCGGGGAGCCCAGGCCCGGCTCCTGGGCAAGCTCGGGGTGGACACAGGCAGGAAGTGCCTCCTAGGACTCTGGCCCCTGCCCCCCACACCTAGGGACTGTCTAGGTGACAGAGCGAGGGCCTGGCCCTTCCAGGACGGCCGAGACCGCAGCCGGAAGACACCACCCCCCTGGGGGTGAGTCCCGCTCGGCCCTGCCACATGAGGCAGGAGGATGCTGCTGGGCTGCGTGTCCACTGCATGTTCATGTGCTCGAGTCTCTGCCCAGGCCCACCCCGCGGGGCCGGAACGCTGCGGTGCGAGGGGTCAGTCCTGGCTCCAGGCCGCCCGACTCAGCCCACATCTGTGAGGGTTTTTGCTCCAGGCTGGAGCTACAGCAGAGTCCCCGATATCCAGTTTGCCCGCTGGAGGATCTCAGCAGAGCCCCCCGGGCCGCAGCTGGACGATGCCCACCGTTACTCAAGCGCAGCGGCTGGCTGGGGAAGGCGGCCCTTCCGGGGCCAGGGAGGCCACGAGCCGGTCCCCGACCTGTTCTCCATTCTGTCAGCACTTCAGGGGGAGCAGCAGGGTGCATTGCCGGCGGGGGCTGCCCCAGGACCCACGCGTGGTGTGGACAAGCACGCGCCCCTGCTGCAGGCTCTGAACCGTTTTGTGGCCGCTCTTTTCCTATAAGGGTCCAGGAATAGCGCCCCATCCTCACCCGTCAGCAGCTTTGGGGATGAGAGTGAGTGTGAACGTGCGTGGGTGTGATGCGTGATTGTGAGTGTTAATGTGAGCGTGCGACCAGCGTGTGCACGTGAGTGACGGTTGCACGCATGTCGTGAGCATGGCCCCAGCCGTGGCATGTGGCATGGCTGCGGGCACCATCTCTGTGCTCCAGGTGGGTGAGCTGGTCGGTCCCCTGGGCGCGGCTGAGACCCGGTGAGCATTTTCCCGAAGAAATCTCGCCGTCAGAGCGCAGAGAAAACAAAAACAAGGGCTCTGGGAGGTGGCTGCAGACACGCACGGGGCCAGCCTTCCCCGTGGACGGGAGTTTGTCCGCGAGGTGACGTGGCTGTGCAGCTTTGGCCAAGCGGGGGTTGAGGGGCCATCTTGGAGCTCCTGCAGAGCCGGGGCAGCAGCAGGCCACGCGTCACCCCTGTGGGGTCATTATTTCTGGCTCACACTGCGGAGCCGTGAGAAGAAACGGCCTGAGGCCAGCTTTGCCCCGGGACTCTCTGTCCCAAGCTGCTCTGCGTCCTGGCCTCCTCTCAGGGGGTGCCCGGGTACCTCCAGGTCAGCCCTCCAGTCCTGGGCAGTGCTTGGGTGCTGACTCAGGTGCCCCAGCTGCCCGGCACAGCTCTCCGGGCCTTAACCCCCAACTCACACAAACACCCAAACTCCACCTCCCACCTGCTCCACCTCCCGGTGTGGCCCAGCCACTGCACCACCTTGGTGCCCAGGTGGCCTTGGCGTCCCCGTCTGTGAGCCGGACGTGGCCTTCAGTCTTGCCTTCAGTGTGGCTGAAAGCACTTAGCATACAGCAGGCGCTCAAGCAGTGTTTGTGGAGCCTCACGGCATCCCACGCTGTCCCTTCCTTTGTGCATGCCTGTCCCGGGCAGGCCCAGCAGAGGCCCCGTGGCGCTGGTTGGGGCTGCCGGTCCCTTTCCAGGTCCCTCGGTGGCCGTGACAACGGGGCCATGCCCGCGGCTGGGCTCCTGCCCCGGCACTCCCACCCCTGCGTATCTGTGTTTAGCTTCTCCCGCCAGAAAGCAGCAGGCCCGGCCGCCTCCTGCCCGCTGACCCAGGCCGGGCGTCCCTACAAGGGCTGTCGGGAGCCGACGGCGCCTGCCCCTCCCTTCGGCTGTGTTTGGGGCTCTGGCCGGGGCGTCTGGGAGCGGGCAGCGGTGGGGACTGCAAGCGAGGGGCCGAGTCCTCCCAGCCCCGGCACGGGGACGGACATGAGGGCGGGGGCAGGAGCGTGGACGCCCCACACGCCGCCTGTGCCCGCTCTCCACATCCCGCCTCGCCCTCGCCACAGCCGCGCCACAGCCGCAGCTGCGAGGCGGGCACGTCGTTGCCCCATCTTACAGCAGCAGGACCGAGGTGCAGGGCACAGGAGCCGGCTTGGCCGCAGACTGGCGGCTGCCACGACGAATGTTTCTTCCCCCATAGTCAGGAGGCTGCAAGCCCGGGGTCCAGGTGTGGGCAGGGCTGGTTCCCACCGCGGCCCCTCTCCTGGGCTTGGAGACGCGTCTTCTCCTGTGACCTCAGGCTGTCCCTCTGTGCATGTCTGTGCCCTCTTCTTCTTGTTCTTTTTTTTTTTTTCTTGAGACAGAGTCTCGCTCTGTCACCCCAGATAGACAGCAGTGGCATCTTCATAGCTTACTGCAGTCTCCAGCTGCTGGGCTCAAGCAATCCTCCTGCCTCAGCCTTCCAAGTAGCTGGGACTACAGGCATGTGCCACCACACCCGGCTCACTTTCCTATTCTTTGTAGAGACGGGGTCTCTATCTTGCTCAGGTTCAAACCTCCTCTTCTTATCATGACACTGGTCCTGTTGGATTAGGGCCCACCCCAGTGACCTTGGTATGACTTGATCACCTCTTTAAAGGCCTTATCTCCAAACACCCCTCAGGTCCTGGGGTCAGGAGTTTGACACAGGAGTTTGGGGGCACAGCACAGCCATCACAGGCAGCTCTCCCGGCCTTCCAGCCCCAGCCGAGCCCAGAGTCACCTTCCTCCTGCGGCCTCTCCGTGCACAGCAAAGGTGGTTGCAGCCGTGTGGAGCTGGGGTGCTCTTGGTCACCGTGGTGCTGTGCGCCACACTGCCCTGGGCCTCCCGGGTGGTGGGAGAGGACAATGTGGCCTGGGAAGGGCTGTTCCTGCCCCGGCCTCTGTCCCCTGCAGAGACGGCTCTCAGGGGGCTGGGAGGGGGCTGTGCCCAGGGCCCAGGGCATCTCAGCTCTCAGGGGACTTGAGGAGACCCGGCCCCCATGCAGCTTGCCCACCAGCTCCCCAGACTTCCTGCTGAGTCCCCTGGGGACGTCACCACAGGGCGTCGGCCTGTCCTTGCTCTCTGTGAGTTTGAGTCCGTGCCCGCGGCAGAGCCATCTGCATGTTCAGCAGATGGTCAGAGGGTCCTGACCAGGAAGCTTGCAGTCAGTGTTCGTGGAGGGGGTGTGTGGGTGGCAGGTGGGCCTCTGGTGGCCTCTCGGAGCAGGCATGGGTGCAGAGTGGATGGACAGCTGCTGCTGGCTCTCGGCCGGGAGCCGGTCAGATTTCCAGCCACTAGGGCCAGCCGTAGACGAGACAGCGCCCAGGTGCTGGTGGGCGCCGCCCTCCCAGCCCCGGCAGAGGCAGAGCGTGTGGACAGATGGGGGCGTGGGGTGGGCGAGTGAGAGAGCAGGGGCTGAGCCCAAGACAGGATTCAAGGAGAGAGCAGGGGAGGTCCTTGATTAGGGTGGGGTCTCTCCGGGCACCTGGGGGCCCTCTGGGGCTCGTGTCCTTCGGCCCCCTCCCCCGCCTTCCTGGCCTACAGCAGTGGAAGGAGGAGGTGGCCGCCACCGTGCCAGGGAGGCTGCAGACCAGACAGCGCGGCTCTGTGGTTTGCTAGGGATGAAATTCATCCTCACCCAGCAACCACAGTGAAGGCAGACGCAGCCAGCCAAGGGCACGGAGTCCCTGCTCCCTCCAAAGTGCCCTGTTTTCTCTCAGGACTCCTGCAGCAGGGCCAGCTCCCACCTGCAGTGAGGGTTCCAGCAAGCCGGGGTCACCCCATCCTGCTCTCTGGCTCAGGGACTGGCAAACATGGTCCGTAAAGGACCAGACAGTACACAGATTAGGCTTTGCACACCATACGATCTCTGCCGCAACTCCTCAGTGATAATGCTAAAGTGCTAACGCAGCCATAGACAATATGAAAGTGAATGGGTGTGGCCAAGTTCCAATAAAACTTTATTTACACAAACAAGCAGTGGGCCAGATTTGGCCCAAGGGCCGCATTGGCCTACCCTGGTCTAGCTGAGCAAGAGGACTCTAGACTGCCCAAGAGTAGACAAGTAGAAGGGGCAGGGGTGGCCCAGGAAACCCAGTCACCACCCCAGTTAGCTCAGGCCAGGGTCTCCCCTACCTTCTGCAGCATGTGGGGCTGCTGGGCCTCTGGGGTCACTGTCCCCTGGAATGGGGAACCTCCCAGCCAGGAGCTCTTCCTCTGGTGTGGGTCCCAGGAAGGCTGGTCCAAAGAAGCTGAGTTTGGGGTCTGGGTGGATGAAGAATGGAGGAAGCCATGCAGAACCCCCAAACCTGAGTCCTGGCCCAGGAGACAGACGCCTGAGTGGCAGAGACCAAAGAACAGTTTCTCCCCTGGGTGACCTTTCTGCATCCCAGATCTTTGCACCTGAGACCCCAGGAGATGCCACAGAGCCTGGGGGGTGCACCTTCCCTCCTGAGACGCTTCACTGGGGCCCCCAGTGTGTCAGTCCGTGGAACGGGGCCAGATCGGACTCAGTGGCCAGAAGAGGGCCAGGCCTGGGTGGGGGGTGGTCCCACTGAACGGTGCAGACCCAGAGGGACCAGGGAGGGTCTGCGTTTGGGGCGCCTCTATGGCAGGACCGGCTCGAAAGCCCCCAGAGGGCCTGCTGCTCTGTGCCCAGGAGGGAGGCAGCCGGTGCTGAGTCGGCACCAAGGCCTTGGCCTGAAACCCAAGCGCTGTGGCCAGCAGGAGAGGTGCGGGTGGCAGCAGCTCTCCCCCGCCCGCCGCCATCGGGGCACAGAGAGGGTGGTGCCTCCTGCCAGGTTCTGGAGCCCTTGAGGGTTCCCACTGCCCACCCACCGGCCTCACCGCCCTATCCGGAGCTGGCTGCATCCCTGCTGTCTGGCCCAGCCTGTTCTGAGTCTGTCGTCCCCATCTCTGCTCCTAAGGTTTGGGGTCCTTCTCCCCACCCCACTTTGTCTTCGCCCCGAGATTTCCCAGCCCCCTGTGCTCCGGCCCTCCTGGTCTCGCTGCCTCTGTTGCACAACATTATCATTTCATAATACTCTGAAATATACATGAAGTTGGCTGAATGCAGACAAAATTGCACCATTTACTGCATGAATATTTCATGCTGGCTGTGCTCCGAGGTATCCGTCTGATGGAGCTGGGAGCCTGCTGCCCTGGACCTCCCTGCCCGTTGGCTTCCTGCCCGGGAGCGGGCAGTGCCCAGCTCCGCCGCTGAGTTGGGGTTGCCCGAGGAGGAGGGGAGGGGGCAAGCGTTGAGGAGTCTGGGTGGTGGTTGGGGGGACCGTCGAGGTTTGGGGTGTGGGGCGGGTCCGGGCCACCCTCTCGCAGCCACACACACACCCCACCCTGTGGGCTGGGGGTTCGGAATGCAACCTCACCGAGGCGCCTGGCACCACTGGTGGGCCGAGCTCACTGCACCCTGGCACGGGCGGCCACCATTGCACATCTGCCCACTGTCACGTCCCCTCCCTGGCCTCTGTATGCCTGGCGCCACTGCCAGCTCTTCCTCAAGACCCTGAGGCCAGGCTGCCGGCACCAGGGGCCAGTGAGGGCCGAGGGGTCCTGGGGGGAACAGGGTCTGCAGGACAGTGGGGGACGGCCAGGGTGTGCTGCCCCCACCCCTGCCCCTCGTGTGTGCACCTGACACAGGTGCATCGGAAGGGCTCCTGCTTGCTCACAGGAGGATGTGGGAGCGGCCCTGACACTGGCCAGCTGAGCAGCAGGACGTGGCCACTCCCCGTGGTGTCTCCTGCCCACAGCCTCCCTGCCCTGGCAGAGCCGGGACAGCTGGTGGGAGCCGCGACGCCGAGTGCCGAGACCTTTGGTGCAGCCGACCTGACCCCACCCCAGTCTCCCGGCAGCGTGGGGACTGGGCAGGGCCGGCTGACCCTGGGAGAGGCACGTGACGAGCGAGCCCCGATGGGTGCTTCCTCCTTGTCCCCACAAGGAGGGGTGTCCGCTGTCTTGCTTGCTGTCCCCTGGGCAGCAAGCCAGCGTCCTCACTCCGTCTGCCCCAGGCCAGACCTCCTGGGCCAGGTCCTGAGCCCTTCAGCTCAGGCGCTCGGGGTCCTCCGTCCGTCCACTCTCCTTCCACCTGCCCAGTTGTACCTTCGCTCACTTGTTGCGCACCTACTGTGTGCCGGGCACCGTGGTGGCACCTTGGGTGCAACAGAGAGCGAGAGATGGGGTCCCTGCCCTCGAGTCTCCTGGGCCCCGAGTGGAGACTAACAATGGAGCCCACTTCAGGCAGGTGGTCAGGGAGGGGTGGCTTTAAACAGAAGGACCCGAAGGAGCTGGGCGAGGAAAGACTAGGGGAACAGCACCGCAGGCGCAGGTGCTCTCAGGACCTGGCTCTCAGGACAGTCGGGCCGTTGTCATCGGAAGGTGACGTTGATCACGGTGCGTGGAGTTGAGCAGCGGACAGGGGTGTAGTGTAGCGAGAGAGGCCTGGGCTGCAACAGCAGGTGCAAAATGTCACCATCCATGACCCCAGCCAGGTAGAAGTGTAGAGTCCTCGCCAAAGACAGGAGGAGAAGGTGGGAGACCAAATGCCGAGGTTAAGGTTGTGGGATACATGTGATTCCTCTTTTCTTTTCTTTTCTTTTCTTTTCTTTTCTTTTCTTTTCTTTTCTTTTCTTTTCTTTTCTTTTCTTTTCTTTTCTTTTCTTTTCTTTCTTTTCTTTCTGAGACAGAGTTTTGATCTGTTGCCCAGGCTGGAGTGCCGTGGTGTCACCCTAGCTCACAGCAACCTCAAACTCCTGGGCTCAAGCAGTCCTCCTGCCTCAGCCTCCCGAGTAGCTGGGACTATAGGTGCCACCACCACACCTGGCTAATTTTTCCATTTTTAGTAGAGTTGGGGTCTCGCTCTTGCTCAGGCTGGTCTTGAACTCCTGGCCTCAAGAATCCTCCTGTCTTGGCCTCCCGAAGTGCTGGGATTGCCCGTGTGAGCCACCGTGCCCAGCCCATCATTCCTTTTTTTTTTTTTTTTTTTCTCTGTATATAATGTCTGTGCAATGAGGAAAGATTGGAAGGAGAAAGCAGCAGGGCTGGAAGCCCAGCACCCTCGCTGCTGTGTTCTGGGGTGGCAGGGCCGGCCCACTCCCAGGGCCCCTCAGCGTCAGCCGCTCTGGTGGCTCTGAAGCTCCCAACCCCAGCTCACACCCAGGACCACCTGCAGCTCCAAAAACAGGCTTCTCCTGGGGAAAGACAATTTCCCGGTGGAGGGAATTGGGAAATTCTTTCAATCAGGCCCGAGGCTCCTTCAACACAGTCGGCTGCCTGGCACAGCTCTGGGTGGATCTGGGTCGGCAGTCCCGCGTAATGGGGGGGGGACCCCAGGGCAGGGCCAGGGTGCCGGGGCCAGGGAGGAAAGAGACAGGCGGGCAGGTGTCCTGCAGGTGTCCTGCCCTGCGCCTCTGGGAGGAAGGCAGTGGGGCGTCTGCACGGTGCCCCCAGACCCTGGACGCCCACAAGCCCTCCCTGCCTCACGTCACAGGAAGAGGGCTGGGAACCTCCCCGAGCACAGCCGCGGGCACAGGGTGACGGCACTGGAAGCCTGGGCGGCGGGAACCATTCACTGGCGGGAGGCGGTTGAACAAGGCCCGGTGTGGCTGCTCCTGGCCTGTCCACCCTCTGTCCTCCCTGCTTCCTCACGCAGATGTCGCTGTTGTCACTGCCACAGAGCACCTGTCTGCTCTGGCGCTCGCCGCACTTCTGCATTTCTCCCTCTTTCTTTCCCCTCCGGCTCCTTCCAGGCTCCCTCTGCCTCTCCCGCCTCCCAGTCCCCTCCCCACGTGCAACTTGCAGACGTGTTCGGGGGCCCAGGGCCCTCGTGGGGTGTTAAACAGAGCGAGGGGTTCGGGGAATGAGCACCCCTGACCTTGCCGCAGCCCCCCAAGACTGCTGGTCCCACCGCGGCTGGGGCCAGGACCCGCTCCTGCAGTTGTCGGGGCGTCCCTCCTGCGCGCTGGCCAGCGGCTGGGGCGGCGCTCTGATTCTTCTGGAAGGCCGCGTCCACACTCGCTGAGCCGAGGCAGCCGCTTCTCAGCTCCGCTGCGGCCGGGAAGGGTCTCACCAGGGTGTCCAGGCCTGGGGGGCTAGAGAGCAGCCGGGCCTACACGTGGCCCTGCAGGGACAGAGCCCCCTGGAGCTCCCCCTGCCCCACCCCTCTGGGTGCTCCCAGACCCCCTGGCTCTGGACTCCGCGTTTGCAGCAAGCATCCGGCCCTGCAGCTGCTCCTGCACAGGAGGGGTCGTGAGACCCTGCTGTCCTGACCCCGATGGACGGCCCTGCCGCTCTCCCGGGTCTGCTAATTTGGAAGCACCGTCCCTAATGTAACCCGGCATAATAACACGGCCGTCACCTCTCCTGGCAGACAGTGGGGTCTCCCTGCCGCTGCAGGCGCCTCCAGGCCTCAGAGGGTCTCCTTTGGTGCCTCAGGCTTGGGGGGGGCCTGTCTCCAGTGGGGCCTAGGCTGGGTGTTTGGACCCCACCCCGTCAAAGCCTAGCACAGGGTGCGGGGGTTTTATCATCAGCGTTTCTCGAGTGAGTCTTTCCCCAGCGCCCCGAAGTTCCTGGAGGAAGCCCAGACGGTGCCCCGCACCCCACCCCACTCCCAGACTTGGGGGCCAATCGACGCCAAGGAGCGGCCCCGGCCTTTCCCGTCCTCAGGGGGTTGGGGGCTGCAGGGAGCACGGTGGGGTCGGCCCTGGTTGCATCCTCAGGCCCTGCGGCCCCTGACCCGATGGCATCTCCCATTGTCGTCCCTTCCCGGCAGCGGCTTCTTGGTGTCAGGCCCTGCAATTAGCTCTCTGGTCTCATTTTTCATCCTTTGGCGGCTCCACCTGTGGGCCTGGGCTTGGGCTGGGAAATGGGGCCCGGGAGCACCGCCGCCTGCACGAGGCGGGATTAGAACCGCGTTCCCACGGCTGCTACCGCCCCTCCTGTGGCCCGACCCCCCATCTCGGCCTTCAGGTCTGTGGCATTAGCACCGCCCCCTGTTACCCAGGCCTCAGCGCGGGGAGCAGGGCAGCCCGAGCTTCTAGAAGCATCTAGACTTGGACCCGTCTAAAACCAGGAAAGAGCTTCTGAGCAGGAGGCCCAGAACGGACCTGGGTGGGAAACTGGACTCCAGAACTCTGGGCCCAGCCCTCCACGCCCACCCTCCTCGCCCGGGGCCTGGGACGGGCTGGCAGGCCACGCGGCGGTGGCGGCTGCTTTGTATGGATGGCGCGGTGTTTGGGGTAATGAAATATTCACAGGTCAGTGGTTCCTTGAGAAATGACAGGGATCAGTCAATTCCTTTTCAGGGAGTAATTTTCTTCCTTTTCGCAGCCTGTTTCGTGTTGACAGTCATTAGCATGAGAGCGCGGC
>VSMD01061459.1:0-26878 GCA_008750895.1 Mirza zaza | reverse complement strand
ATGGAGATACCTTAAAGCGATACAAGTGAATCTTCCATTTGACCCAGCAATCCCATTACTGGGCATCTACCCAAAAGATCCAATGACCCTCTACAAAAAAGACAACTGCACTCGAATGTTTATAGCAGCACAATTCATAATCGCAAGGCTGTGGAAACAGCCCAAGTGCCCATCAATCCAAGAATGGATTAATAAAATGTGGTATATGTATACCATGGAGTACTATTCAGCTCTAAGAAACAACGGTGATATAGCACATCTTATATTTTCCTGGTTAGAGCTGGAACCCATACTACTAAGTGAAGTATCCCAAGAATGGAAAAACAAGCACCACATATATTCACCAGCAAACTGGTATTAACTGAGCAGCACCTAAGTGGACACATAGTTACTACAGTAATAGGGTATTGGGCAGGGGGGAGGGGGGAGGGGGGCTGGTATTTATATACATATTGAGTGAGATGTGCACCATCTGGGGGATGGTCATGCTGGAATCTCAGACTTGTGGGGGGAAGGGGGGAAAGGGCATTTATTGAAACCTTAAAATCTGTACCCCCATAATATGCCAAAATAAAAAATAAATAAATAAATAATTAAAAATTAGTATTGTATCAAGAGTTGATAAATAGTCTGTGGTTATGTTAGTTAAAGGGAAGCTAGGTGAAATGTATACAGGAACTCTTCGTACCATTTTCGAAGCTTTTTTTTAAGTCTAAAATTATCTCAAAATAAAAAGTTAAAAAGGAAAGCCTGAAACACACTGTACCCAACATTGAAGAGGCAAAGATTTTCCTCCAGACCCTCTCTTTCCTGACAGCTTTTAAATTACTCTGAGAACTCAATAGTGCCTCCTAGAGGCTGGTAGCTGCAACAACAGCAAATCAGTTCAGAGATAAGAAGAAATGAGATGTTCAGACTAGTATTTTTTTCAAATCATTGAAAGAAACTTTTTTGGCAGGCAGTATTTCTGGAAAAGTAGTATCCACTTCTCTGTTATATTATACAGAGCATTGAAAACACCACTTAATTCTTTATAATCCATAAATGTTAGCATAAACATCTGCTTTTTTGCAGTGTATAAATAAAAGAGCTCTTGGAGAGAGCTAATTGCAGAGTCCATGGAGAGAGCTAATTGCAGTGTTGGGTATTTTGGTCCTGCCCTGTAAACTTTGCTGTCTTCTCTCCCCCTGTTTTGCTGCTCCTGTGGTCCTTCAGAGAGAGAAGGGGGCACATCAGCTGGATGGCTTTGAGGAGGGGTGGCATCAGTGGCAGGCAGGGGAGCATCTAGTATTCCAAAGAATTCTCACAAATCACCACAGCACAAGTCTTTTACACCACTCTCTGGATTTTCTGAGAGAATGTCATTGTCAGTGTTCTTTGTAGTGACTAGGGTCCACCTGGCAGAGGGCATGTTTTCTCCTAAGAGAGCCAGTAATTCAGCAGCACCAAAGGCCAAAAGAGTTTATGATACAACAAGCATTGGCTATCATTGGTGAAGCATCCTGATAAGTTTGTGTGTCACTGAAATTCAGGGATCACTGGGGCCAAGGCTTCACCAGGTAAAGTGGCCAGAGCACCATGATTCCTGTGGACCAGGGGTCCTCAAACTTTTTAAACAGGGGGCCAGTCCACTGTCCCTCAGACCGTTGGAGGGCCGTCGGAGAGTGCGGGGCACATTCCACACATGCACACTGTGGGCCCGGCACGAGTCGGCTGCTAAGCAGAACAGGCAGTGGTGGCAAAAACGCCCGGCAGGCCGGATAAATGTCCTCAGCAGGCGGCATGTGGCCCATGGGCCGTAGTTTAAGGATGCCTGCTGTGGACTGTCTCATTGACACCCACAGATACCACACACACGCCCACTGTGTGCCACATTCCTTTATCAGATTTGGCAAATTTATTTGTCTCTAAAAAGAAGGGCTGGATACTCAGTCTTGAGGATCACTTTCAGCTCTAACATTCTAGAAGTCTGCTCTTTGAAATGTGATTTTTTGTCTTTTTTATGAAATCTAACACCAAAAATAATAATTATCACCACTGCATGGTGCAAATCTCAGCTTTATCAATCAGACATAATCCTTTCTTTTCAAAGGACTATACTCCCTCAGATCTCACAGGCCACACCTTGAAGAGCTTAATGTTGAGAGAAAATGTCAATGTAGGTCAACAGCATAAATGGCCCTCTGTGCATCAAACCACTGGGCAATCCTGAAACCTCCTCTTGTGGAAGCAAATATGAGCTATGAGCCTTGGGTTCTGGTGCCATTCACTGAGCCCCAGAAGGAAACGTGCCTGAGCTTCAGACTTTGGGGGAATGCTTGAAGAAATTTCATTGATTTTTTTTTTCCTTCCCTTCATAGAAATCTTGACGTGCTTTGTCATGGTTCCATGTGTAACCCAAAGCCAGATGAAGAAATACAGAAATTCCACCATACAAGCTCTTTGACCTATACGTCCATATTGAGTAAAACCAAGGAATGCAGCTGGGGCCTCCAGGGAGTTCCAGGGTGAAGAGGGCAAGCCGGACCTCAGCAGACAAATTGCTGTGGTCAGGAACACAGGCTTAAGATAGGGCATCTCAGCTTCTAGTGGAGGAGCTAAGTCCAGAAGCTCTTGGGGTTGTCCTTCACACCACCACCAGGCTGACTCAACTCCTTTGCCCTGGGTGCAATACCATTACTAGCCCATATCCATGTGATCCTGAGGCAGAAAGATAGAGTGCAAAGGGTGTGAGATTTGGATACAGACAGACCTGAGTTTGCATTTTAACTCTTCCATTTATGATCTGTTGTACTTTATGCAAGTTACTAAACAGCTCTGTGTCTCAGTTGCCTCATTAAAATGAAGATGATAGTTCTACTCTGCCACAGGGTTATTGGGAGGATTAAAGAAAATGTGCATAAAGCTCCCAATAACAGTACTTGGGATATGTAGTCATGGCAACCAATAAATGGTAGCTGTTTTGTTTGTTTCCATGTGAAAGAAGCCAAACACAAAGGTCACAATATTGTATGATTTCATTTATATGAAACGTTCAAAATAGATAAATCCATAGAGACAGAAAGTAGATTAGTGGTTGCCATGGGCTGCAGCGAGGAAGGAATGGATAGTGACTGCTAATGGATACAGGGTTTCTTTTGGGGGTGATGAAAATATTCCAAAATCAGACAAATAGTGGTGATGGCTTTGCAACATAGTGGACATACCAAAAATCACTGAATTGTACATGTACAGCTGTAAATTGTATGGGTGTATGAATTATATCTTAACTAATAATTAAAAGGGTAGGTTTATGGTATGTGAATTATATCTTAAATTAAAATGTTTAAAAAATAAATGATCTGTTCCTCAGTTTATGAATATGAATAGAAATAAATATTTTTAGAATGTGGATAATGGTAGTACCCACCTCATAGTGTTTTGGAGAAAATTTAATGAGTTGATTTTATTTTATTTCAAAGTATTATGGGGATACAAATGGTTCTGGTTACAAGGATTGCTTTTTGCAATTTTTGCTTTTTGCCTGAGTCAGGGTTATAAGTGTGCCCATAACCCAGATAGTGTTTATTGTACCCATTAGGTAGGTTTTTGCCCATCCCATCCCACACCAATTGATTTCCATTGAGTTATACATCCCTCTATGCATCTGTGTGCTCATCAGTTAGTTCCAATTTAACAGTGGGTACATGTGGTGTTTGTTTTTCCATTCTTTAGATACTTCACTTAAGATAATGGTCTCCAGAAGCGTCATAAGAATAGATAAACATGCACCACATGTACCTGCCATCAAATTGGTACTAACTTATCAACACTAAGGTGCTCACATGGAAGTAATATTCATTGGATGCCGGTCTGGTGGGGAGGGCTAGTGGGGGAAGGTAAACTCACAATTAATGGGTGAGGGGCACACTGTATGGGGGAAGGGCATGCTCGTAGCCCTGGCTTGGGTGAGGCAAAGGCATTGTATGTAACCAAAATATTTGTACCCCCATAATATTATGAAACTTAAAGAAAATTTCAGCTGGATAAAAATAAAAATAATTTCTGCTAGCAGATTTTAGAATTTGGGTTACTAGGAAAAAGAGCATTTATTTTCCTTCTTACTATGTGCTCCCAGATAACTTTAAAAAAAAGATAATGGTCTCCGGTTCCATCCATATTGTTGCAAAAGGCATAAAGCCATCCTTCTTCATAGCTGAGTAGTATTCCATCGTATACTGATACCACGTTTTGTTAATCCACTCAGGAATTGAAGGGCATTTGGGTTGATTCCACATCTTTACAATTGTGAATTGTGCTGCAATAAGCATTTGAGTACAGGTGTCTTTTTGATAAAATGACTTATTTTCCTTTGGGTAAATACCCAGTATTGGGATTGCTGTATCTAATGGTAGGTCTACTTTTAGTTCTTTGAGGAATCTCCATAGACATTATACTAATTTTCAGTTCCACCAACAGTGTATAAACATTCCTTTCTCTCTGCATCACGCGAGCATCTACTGTTTTTGGACTTTTAAATAATGAGTTGATTTTTTAAAAATATTTAGGCTAATGATGGTACACTATAAAAGTTCAATAAATGTCAGCTATAATAGTTATTACTGTTGTACTTACTTTGGAAGCACATATACTAAAATTGGAATGATACAGAGAAGATTAGCATGGCCCTGGCACAAGGATGACATTCATGAAGTGTTCCTTATTTTTTGTGTGGGCCTTGCAAAATGATCAAGCCTTTATTTCATTCCCTCTCTGAAAAGTATTCCAATGTGGTGTTCTTTGAAATAGACATGGATGACTGTCAGGATGTTCCTTCAGAGTGTGAAGATGTTCCTTCAGAGTGTGAAGTCAAATGCATGCCAACTTTCCAGTTTTTTAAAAAGGGACAAAAAGTGGGTGAATTTTCTGGAGGTAATAAGGAAAAGTTTGAAGCCATCATTAATTAATTAGTCTACTCGTGTTTTCTGAAAACATAACTGGCTATTGGCTATTTAAAACTTGTAATTATTTTTATTCACAAAAACTATGAAGTATGGAGACTATATACCCAACTGCCATCTGATTATAAATGACCATGAAATATTAATTCTATCCTTTTTAAAACTGTCTCCTATCTGAATAGCTTTCAAAATAAACGAGAAATTGTCACTTTAAAATAATAATTATTATTATTACTGTTATTGTCATGATCATCATCATTTTCACCATAGGTAGCATAGTCTAATAGTCAAGATCAGTGGGGCTTAAGTCAAACAGACCTGGTTCAAAATATGACTTCATGCTTAGCAGTATATATTAATATTATAATGGTTAACAGCATAGCCACTGGATTCAGACTATCTTGATCAAAATCCTGGCTCCACCATTTACCAGTTGTGTGACTTTAGGCAAGTTTTTAACACCTCTGTGCCTCAGTCTCTTCATCTGTAAAAGGGGGGTAATAATAGTTCATGCTTCTTGGGTTGCCATGAGAATTAAGCAATGCATCCATTAGGATGCTTTTGGCTTCAGATTTCAGAAACCCGCCTCAATTTACCTTGAATCAGATAGATGGGAAAGAAAAAAGGCATAGAAAAAATAAAGCAATTGAGAAAACAATACCAATCAAGAAAGAGGGGAGAATGAAAAAAAAAGAGACAGAAAGAGCAAGAGGTTTATTTTTACTAGGCATTAGTTTGGAGATCCTTCCCAGAGACTTCTGTGCTTAAATTTTACACCTGAGTTTTTAAGATTATTATTCCTTATGTTTTTAGTGTAAACTACTTCAAATTCTTTTGGTAATAGGCAAGCAGTAAATAAAACAATACTACATTGCCTTGTGCTTGCTATTATCGTTGCTTTCTAGGAGCATAAACTGATTGAAGAGACTGTGCAAAATAATAATATAACATTTATGCCCAGTCAATGATATCATTCAGAATGGCATTTTAAGCAGGCCAATACAATGCTGGCATATGCCCTAAGGGGCTTGCTTATATTAAACTAATGCAGCAGAAAGTCAGGTACCAAAGCCTCAAATCAGAGATGAAATTCTACCACCAGTTGCACTGGGCCTTTCATAACCATGCATGGCTTCAAATTCCCCATCACCAAAATGAGAAATAAACCCAGACTGTACTCTCCAGGTGGCAGTCTAAGTATGGAAGAGCATATTATCACCCTGTTTATGATTATAGAATCAAAGATTGGATGTTTCTTTAGGAAAGATGAATTTATTCTCTGGATATGCAGACGGAGGCACTAAGACTCAGTGAAGTCAGCCCTTCCCAAAGTCAGACCAGCTGGGTTCTAACAGGGTTGAACCTACTTTCCAGCCTTGTGTTCTATGGCAGTATAATACAGACTGATAAATTCGTTTCTCTTTCCCTCTTTCTGTCCATCACAGCAACTGATTTCTGTATCTATTTAATATATATACACACATATGCCAAGAGAAAATGATCACCTGATGATACGTACCAATTCTGTGTCCCAGTGATAAATTTACAAATATACATATAGCCCTTAATGTAGAGATTCGTACTTCTCTAACAATAGAAGGTCAAGATTCTGCTTTCCTTTTGCCTTGATTTGGCAAGGATCAGATTAGCAAATCAGGGTAAAGGTGAGATGGGGATGGCAGGGAGTTCCACCAAAACCCGCCTGTTTCGCTTATCCCGCTCTTAAATTGAGCCACTACTAATACTCACAGCTGATGAGGTGATTTGGGGTCATACTTCTGATTGGCTGACTACCATGTAAATGAAGTAACTTTTGGGACATATTTCTGATTGGCTGACTACTATGTAAATGAGGTAAGTTTTGTGAAAACTTGTGATTGGCTAACTGTAACCCCCAAAAAGGTATAAAACTAACAGAAAACAAAAAAGGGCCACTCAGAGTTTGGTGGTAGATATGCCTCTCTGAGCCCACCGGTGAAATAAAGCTGACTCTCCAACTCTCCGTGTGCCACTCGGGTTTTTCTTCAGCCAAGAGCTGTTCACACCTGCCGGAACATTTTGGTTCCCTGACCAGAAACCCGACCTCGCTGGCCCATTGAGCCAGCAGTTCAGGACGGGCAAGGCGGACGGCGGCGGGACCTCCCCGACAGAGCTGAGCCAACGCCGAACCGCCATTTGTGGGACCTCTGCTCCTCGGGACCTCCTGCCCCCCGCTGGGGCTGAGGTCTCGCCAGGACACAGTGGAGACTCGGACCAGTTGAGCAACAGCCAGGACGTCAGACAAGGTAAGGTCCCGGGACTCGACCCTGGCAGGTCCACTGGTACAGCAGAAGAGGAGCTTGATCACCTCCTAAGAGTTAGGGATAACCTGGTGGGTGGGAATGTATAACCTCTGTGTGCACGTGTGAGTGAGAGCAACTCGGTGACTGCTTGCGGCCACTGAGTCTGTGGCCCCACAGCTTCGGCGACGGGGCATGAGTGGGTCCTAACCTGCAGTTCTGTGGTGGCGGCATTATGGCATAATGGTGATTCACTCCCCATAACAGGGAGCGACTGAGCCCAGGGTTTATACGGGTACGCCTTAGCCAAGACGCGCCTAAGCTCCCTCGAGGGACGTAGCCAGGCGGACACCTGAAAGGAACCCCCACCCCTTGTCTGTCTTGCGACTCCGTTCATGACAGGAGGGGAAGGGGAGGGACTGAGGCACAGGTGGAACCTAGGCAGGAACAGGAAGGAAGGGAGGGACACTGTTGGTGGCATAGAGGGCGAGAGCGTTGGAACGCCCAGTTAAGCCATGGGCAGGTCCGAGTCAAAATTAACAGTTCTAAAGTGCATGATACAAAACTTCAAGAAGGGATTTAAAGGGGATTATGGAGTTAGCATGACTGCAGGCAGGCTAAAATCCCTGTGTGAGATACAGTGGCCCGCCTTTGGAGTAGGATGGCCTGTGGAAGGCACTCTCGATCTGCCCAAAGTCCAGGCTGTATGGCAAGTCATCACAGAAACCCCTGGACATCCAGACCAATTCCCTTACATAGACTCTTGGCTAGAGATCGTCCAAACACTACCCCCTTGGAATCGGTTCTGCATTGATAAGGGACAGAGCAGGGTGCTAGTAGCTCAAAAGGCATGAGACCCCAAGACAAAGCCCATCTACCAGGGCAACTCAACGGAAGATCCACCACCATACAATCCCATTGCTGCTCCCCCACCCCTGGCCTGCCCTGCCAGCCATCCCCGATACGCCGCCTCCAGCACCGCCTCTGGAACCTGTGAGCCCTCTGTCCCTAAGCCCACCCCAGGAGGAGCCCCCAAGGAGTTCGTCCCAGGCAGAAGAGACTCCCCGTGTGAGCCGGCTGCAGTCTGCCCAATCTACCCTTCAGATGCCCCTGCATGAAGTTCAAGGACCCACTCAGGTCCGGGAAGACGGCACCCCCCAGCCAGGCCAGCACATCATGTACTACTAACCCTTCTCCACGACGGACCTCCTGAATTGGAAGCACCACTCTCCATCATATTCAGAGAAGCCACAGGCCTTCATCGACCTCCTAGAGTCCATCTTTCAGACTCACTGGCCGACCTGGGAAGACTGCTGACAACTCCTGTTGACACTCTTCAGCACTGAGGAACGCCGACCGATCCTGGCCGGAACCAGGAGGTGGCTTCAGGATCGGGCACCGGGGGATGTCTTGGACATTGAACAATGGGCCTCGAGAGTGGCACCCAAAGTCAATCCCAATTGGGACTTCAACACACTAGAGGGGCGAGCAGCCCTAGATCGGTACTAAGAGGCCCTCCTGCAGGGGGTACCAGAAGGGGCCAAGAAACCAACCAACATGAATAAGGTCGCCCTTATAACTCAGCGACCAGATGAGCCTCCCAGCAACTTTTATGAGCACCTGTGTGAAGCATATCGAGTGTACACCCCTTTTGACCCGGAAGCACCTGAGAATCAGAGAACGGTGAATGCAGCGTTTGTCAGACAGGCGGCCCCAGACGTTCGGAGAAAGCTGCAGAAGTTGGAGGGATTAACAGGAATGAACATCACCCAGTTAATGGAAGTGGCTCAGAAGGTGTATGTCAATCGAGATCAGATGGCACAGAAGGAAAAGGATCAGAAGATGAAGAAAAAGGCCGTGCTCCTGGCTGTAGCCTTGGGCCGGCTGGATCCATCCACACGGCCAGGGCCCCCCGAGGAAAGGGGGAGCTAGGAGGCGGGCGCCCCTAGCAAGGAATCAGTGCGCTAACTGCAAAGGATGCGGCCATTGGAAGAATGAGTGCCCTCACAACTGGAATCACCCACTGCGAGAAGGAGTCCCATGTGAGACCACTCAACGGGGATCGGAGGCCCAGGACCTGATAGGGCTCACTGGCATAGACTCCGAGTAGGGCTGACCAGGTTCCTTCACTCTCGGCCCCCAGGAACCTATGGTCAGAATGAAGATAGGGGGCCAACAAATGACATTTATGGTAGACACTAGGGCTGAACATTCGGTCGTAACAACCCCCATGGCCCCTCTTGCAAAACGAGAGATGACCGTAATAGGAGCCACTGGAAATCGGGTGGCCAGGACCTTCTGTCAGTCTCGGATGTGCCAGATGAGAGGACACCAGATAAGGCACGAGTTCCTCTATATGCCAGATTGTCTGGTGCCTCTCTTAAGATGGGATTTATTGAACAAACTAGGAGCACAGACAACCTTGCACCCAGAGGGAACCACGAGCCTGAGGCTCAGTGTGGCAGGTGCAGCCCTGGTAATGGCAGTTACAGTACCGCGAAAAGCAGAGTGGAGGCTGTATGAGGGAGACTCCGAGGAACAGAATCCTATCGAGTTTAGGCAAGACTTCCTGCTGGTCTGGGCGGAAGACAAGCCCCCCCGGTCTTGCACACCAGCATGCCCCTTTAGTGATTGAGGTAAAGCTGGGTGCCCAGCCGGTCAGGAGACGGCAGTACCCTCTCTCTAAAGAAGCACAAGAAGAGATATGGAACACATTGAGAGGCTGAAGCGAGAAGGGATCTTGATGGAGTGCCAGTCCCCTTGGATCACGCCTCTCCTGCCCATGAAAAAGCCAAACGGAGGGGGTTACTGCCCTGGCCAGGACCTGCGACTGGTCAGTGAGGCCACGATGACCCTCCACCCAATGGTCCTGAATCCGTACACCCTCCTGGGACTCATATCACCAGACACCGCCTGGTTCTCCTGCCTGGACTTAAAAGATGCATTCTTTTGCCTGCGACTGGCACCAGCGAGCCAGCCGTCGTTTGCTTTTGAATGGGAAGACCCCCAGACAGGAAGGAAAACTCAGCTCATCTGGACTCAGCTGCCACAGGGTTTCAAAAACTCACCGACACTGTTCGGGGAGGCCTTAGCTACAGACCTAAACTCCTTCCCACAAGAGGAGACTCGCTGTACACTGCTGCAATACGTCGATGACCTTCTTCTAACAGGAGTAACTAAAGAGGACTGCGAGCAGGGAACCCGCTGTCTCTTACAGCTGCTCACAGATAAAGGATATAAGGTTTCCTGGAAGAAGGCACAGATTTGCAGACAGCAAGTCAAGTACCTAGGCTTCCACATCACCCAAGGGCGCCGCACACTGGGGCATGAATGCAAGCACACTATTTGCACCATCCAAAAGCCAAGGAAGAAGAGACAGGTGCAGGAGTTCCTCGGGGCAGCGGGATTCTGCTGCATATGGATACCAGGCTTCTCCCTAAAAGCCAAACCCTTATATGAGGCATTGCAGGGGTACGATAGTGGGGAACTAGAATCGACTGAAAGCCAGGAGAGGGCTTTTCAAGAATTAAAAGAGTTACTCAAGAAAGCCCCTGCATTGGTGTTACCAGACCTCACCAAAGGCTTCTACTTGTTCGTGCATGAAAAGCAGCGGGTGGCTTTGGGCATACTAACACAGACAGTGGGCCCTTGGCAGAGGCTGCTATTCTACTTGTCCAAACAGCAGGACTCAGTAGCATCAGGATGGCCGCCTTGCCTGCGAGCACTGGCAGCAACCGTCTTGTCTTGCTGATCAAGGAGGCGGACAAGCTCACTCTTGGGCAAAATATCCGTGTGCAGGTCCCGCACGCAGTGGTGGCTTTGATGAATACATCGGGACACAGATGGCTATCTAGCAGTCGGCTGGCGCAGTACCAAGGGCTGCTGTGCGAAAATCCACGAGTCACCATCAAGACTGTGCGGACCTTAAACCCTGCCACATTCCTTCCCACTGAGCCAGGGCCCCCGGACCACGACTGTGCCGAAGCCATGGAAGAGGTCTACGCCAGCTGGCCAGATTTAAAAGCCCCTCACCGGTGCCAGACCTAGAGCTCTACACAGATGGCAGTAGCTACATCCAAAATGGTAAGTGGTTGGCTGGCTACACAGTCACCACAGACTGGGAGATCTTCATGTCGGGCCCCCTGCCTCAAGGGTGGTCAGCCCAGAGGGCAGAATTATGGGCGCTCATTCAAGCCCTCAGGCATGCCCAAGATCAAAGGGTCAATGTATACACAGACTCCAAATATGCCTTCGCTACGGTGCACGTACATGGGGCAATCTATAAGGAAAGGGGACTGTTGACTGTGGGAGGAAAAGAAATTAAAAACAAAGAAGAGATTCTTCAGTTGCTGGAGGCAGTATGGGCCCCAAAGGAGGTGGCAGTCATCCATTTCAGGGGCCTTTGGTATGGCTACCAAAAGGGTATGGTCGCCACTGGCAACAGGTTGGCAGACCAAGCTGCAAGAGACGCAGCTGAGACAAACAGCCAGAAGGCCCCACTACCGAGAGTTAGATCCTCTTGGCTCCTGAGTAGCCAGAAAACCCTAGATACAAGCCAGAAGAAGATTGATGGGTGGAACAGGAGCAAGCTACCAGGACTAAGGAAGGATGGTGGCAACTGCCTAACGAAGCCATCTTTGTCCCAGAGAAACTGGCTTACCCCATTGTGTCCCAATATCATGGGTTGATGCACCCAGGAAAGACTGCTCTCACTCAGCTGTTAAGCCGGTGCTATTACATAGCCAAGCTCGCCTCGGTAGCAGCAATGGTCTGCCTACGATGCCAGACTTGTGCTAAAAATAACCCGGTGGCTAGACCAAGACCTATCCCAGGAGTTCAACATACTGGGACATCCTCTTTTGAGGATGTGGAAGTGGACTTCACAGAGGTCAAACCGGGCCGAGGATATAAGTATCTACTGGTGCTAATCTGCACCTTCTCCAGATGGGTAGAGGCTATTCCCACCAGGACAGAAAAGGCCAGAGAAGTGGTGAAGCTCCTCTTGAGAGAAGTCATCCCTCAGTATGGCTTACCCCTCTCTATTGGAAGCGACAATGGGCTGGGCTTCACAGCAGAGGTCACACAGAACCTCTCTAAGACTCTAGGCATTCAGTGGAAGCTGCACACGGCCTACAGACCTCAAAGTTCAGGGAAAGTAGAACGCATGAACCAAACCCTTAAGAATGTACTGGCAAAGTTATGCCAAGAGACACAGCTACCCTGGACAGACATGTTGAGCCTAGCCTTGTTGAGAGTAAGGTGTGCACCCGGCCCTAATGGTTATTCACCCTTTGAGATACTGTATGGTAGGCTACCTCCCATCATAAAGCACCTTAACGGGGACACAGGGCAGCTTGGAGACTTAAACAAGGTCTGAAGTAGCAAGGCAACTTCAGGCTCTAGGGAAAAGCTTAGCTACCATCCACCAGACCATTCAGGAAAGGAATCAAATTGGGCTAGGGCTTCCGGTTCACTCATACCAACCAAAAAACCAAGTCTGGGTTGAAGATTGGAAACAGGAACCCTTAGAACCCATATGGAGGGGGCCCTATATTGTGATACTGGTTACCCCCACTGCTGTTAAAGTTGCAGGTATAACACCATGGATCCACCACACCCGAGTAAAGCGAGCTGAGACGGACGACACAACTGGACCTTGGACAGTGAGACCAGACCCACAAAACCTGATAAAACTCCAACTCAGATGACAAGCTGTCAGACCAAACTCTGCTGAGTCGGACAAGAAAAGGAAAAGCTGAATGGGACTGCTGACGTTGACTCGAATCATTGTCGGACTGCTGATCATCCTTTTGGGACTTGGACTCTGGGCTGTGGCTCCAAAAGACTGTTCTAAACTGCAAAGATGTGCCCTGGTCGCCTTTTATTTTGGCTATATAGGATGTTTGTGGGCGTACTGTTCCTGGAAAGGGTCTCTACAGCTATACCCATTGACTGCCCTCAGGGGTGCTATAGCAGTGTAAATGTGCTAGGACAGAGGACCTCAGGGAAAAGCAAATGGTTCAACTCGGTCACCCACCTTGACAGAATGCCTGTATAACAGTAAAAAAAAAAAAAATACCATACAGGAATAATCACAGGCTCACTGGGCTCCTGCTCTGGTTATTCAAGGGGAAGCATGGCTTGTTGGACCTATTATGGTCACGCCAGAATAACCGACGGAGGAGGAGCCCAAGACCAGGCTAAAGAAAACTTACAAAGAGAGATCAAGGCAGAGCTCATCAAATTAGGAACACAAACAGAAAAGCCATACCAAAGGCCAGACCTCACAGGAATGAGAAAACTCACCGAACCCATCAAGGTGTCCCCTCAGATAGCCAGATTCCTTAACGCAACCTTAGGAGCTCTGCCCAACCAGACCCTCTGTTGGGTCCACTTGCCGCTCCAAAAGCAGTTCTACATCAGGGTCCTAGTACCTCCATCTTGGGTAAATAACACCAGTCTGAGCTCAGACAGCAATGAACTGCCTTAGTAGGCCCCGTAGCGTACAATGTCCGGCTGGCAATTACAGAAACCACAAACATAACCTGCTACCAAAATCCTAGAGAAACCCTAACATCAGGGGAATTACCCCAGGAAATATGTTCCTGTAATCTGACCTTATCCAAAAATTGTACCACCTGTGCCCCAGAGGGATTGTTCTTCCTCTGTAGAGCCACCGCCTACCAATGCCTGCCCAGCAACTGGACAGGTACTTGCATATTGATTTTCCTTACCCCAGATGTCTCTGCCTTTCAGGAAGAAGAGTTAGTGTTCTGGTTAAGCCAAACCCAGAGCAAACGTGCCCTACTAGCCTCAATACTCATACGAAGAAAGATAGCAGCCAGCATAAGAACAGGAACCGCCAGCCTGGGGACCTCATTAGGTTTGTACTACAAGCTATCCCGAGAACTTACTGAAGACATGAAACATATAGCAGATTCCTTGTTATCCCTCCAGAGCCAGCTAGACTCACTGGTGGCGGTCACGCTGCAAAATAGGCGGGCACTCGATCTCCTTACTGCAGAAAAGGGGGGAACTTGTGTATTCCTTGGAGAAGAGTGCTGTTATTATATAAATCAGTCAGGGGTCGTCACTGCCTGAGTAAAGGAACTGAAAGAGAGGCTTCAAAAGAGAAAACAAGAACTAGACTCAGGATGGGGCCTTGATCTGGGACAATGGACCTCTTGGTTACTTCCTTTGGCAGGACCACTGATAACAATCCTCCTCTTGGTAACTATAGGCCCATGCCTACTCAGCACCCTAATGAAGTTTATAGAGACAACCGTAACTCAGAGGGCCACAGCCCATATAATGGCCCTACAGGGCTGTCGTCCCTTAAGTAGTAATCCCTTAGAAGTTGATGCTCCTGTCTAGAGGCAAAAAAAGCATCAAAAGGGGGTAATGTCAGGGAGTTCCACCCAAATCCACCTGTTTAGCTTATCCCGCTCCTAAATTGAGCCACTACTAATACTCACAGCTGATGAGGTGATTTGGGGTCATACTTCTGATTGGCTGACTACCATGTAAATGAAGTAACTTTTGGGACATACTTCTGATTGGCTGACTAACATGTAAATGAGGTGACTTTTGTGAAAACTTGCGATTGGCTAACTGTAACCCCCCAAAAGGTATAAAACTAACAGAAAACAAAAAAGGGCCACTCAGAGTTTGGTGGCAGATATGTCTCTCTGACCCCACCAGCAAAATAAAGCTGACTCTCTAACTCTCCGTGTGCTGCTCGGGTTTTTCTTTGGCCAAGAGCTGTTCACACCTGCCGGAAACACTACTTGTAGCTCTTTGAGGTATCTCCATATTGCTTTCCGCAGAGGGTATACCAGTTTGCAGTCCCACAAGCAGTATATGAGTGTTCCTATCTCTCCACATACTCACTAACATTTTTTGTTTTGGGACTTTCTGATAAAAGACATTCTCACTGGAGTTAAGTGATATTTCATTGTGGTTTTGATTTGCATTTCCCTGATGATTAAAGATGTTGAGAATTTTTTCATGTGTTTATTGGCCATTAATCTATCTCCTTTTGAAAAGTTTCTTTTCATCTCTTATGCCCACATTTTAATGGGGTTGCTTGATTTTATTCTTGTCTATTTGCTTGAGTTCTTTACAGATTCTAGTTATCAGCCCTTTATCAGAATTTATATTAGGGTCCATTCTGTGAACTGAAGCAGTATATTCGGTTTCTTATCAAACACCTCCATTTAGTAAAAAAGTCACATAGAGATGCATCTTTAAGGAAGTTTGCACGCATTGGAGTTTTAGAACCTGATTCTCTCCTAGGCTTATAAGCTTCAACATTCAGGAAAATTCCCAGGAAGACAGTAATGTTAGAATGGAAAGATGTTTCATACGAAAACTCTTATATTCACTGATAGCAGACAGATGTTCACTTATTTTCAGGTTTGCTTAACTCTGTGAACTGAAGCAGTTATTTGGTTTCTTATCAAAGGCCTCCATTTAGTAACAGAAGTTACGTACAGATGCATCTATTAGGAAATTAATGTGCCATTAGAGTTTTAAAACTTCATTGTCTCCTAGACTTATAAGCTTGTAAGAGGAGAAGAAAGGCATTTTTTGCAGGAAGAGGGTAATGTTAGAATAGAAAGATATTTCATATGAAAACACTTCCATTCACTGACAGAAAGCAGCTACATGTTCACCTGTTTTCAGCTTTGTTTAACTCTGTGAACTGAAACCGTATATTCTGTTTGTTATGAAATGCCCTAATTTAGTAAAAGAAGTTACATAGAGATGCATCTTTTAGGAAGTTAATATCAATTGGAGTTTTAGAATCTGCTTCTCTCCTAGTCTTACAAGCTTGTAAGTAAAGAAGAAAGGTATTTTCCCAGGAAGAGGGTAATGTTAGAATGGAACGATGATTTGTATGAAAACACTTATTTTCACTGAAAGAAAGGAGCTATATGTTTGCTTGTTTTCAGCTTTGCTTAACTTTGAAGCAGTATATTCTGTTTCTTATAAAACACCTTCATTTACTAAAAGAAGTTACATAGAGATGCATCATTTAGGAAGTTTGCATGCATTGGAGTTTTAGAACCTGTTTCAAATTTAGGCCTTATGTGCTTCTAGGAAGACAAGAAAGTCATTTTCTCAGGCAAAGGGTAATGTTAGAATGGAAAGATGCTTTATATGAAAACACTACCATTTTCTTAGAGAAAGCAGTTAGATGTTCAGTTGTTTACACGTTCGCTTAACTGTGTGAACTGAAGCAGTATATTCTGTTTCTTATAAAACACCTGTATTTACTAAAAGAAGTTACATAGAGATGCATCTTTAAGGATGTTAATATGCATTACAGTTTCAGAACCTGATTCTCACCTAGGCCTTATGAGCTTCTCCAAGGAGAAGAAAGTCATTTTCACAGGAAGAGGGTAAAGTTAGAATGGAAAGATGTTTCCCATGAAAACACTTCCATTCACTTAGAGAAAGCAGTTAGATGTTCAGTTGTTTATAGGTTTGCTTTACTCTAAACTGAAGCAGTGTATTCCATTTCTTATTCAAAGCCTCCATTTACTAAAAGAAGTTACATAGAGATGCATCTTTTAGAAAGTTTGCATGTGTTGGGGTTGAAATGCATTCATAAAGGAGAACATGATTCTCCTATTTATGCCTTACAAGCTTCTAAGAGGAGAAGAAAGGCATTTTCACAGGAATATAGTAATGAAAGATGTTTCATACGAAAACACTTCAAATCACTTAGAGAAAACAGCTAGATATTCAGTTGTTTATAGGTTTGCTTAACTCTGTGAACTGATGCAGTGTTATGTTTTTTTTATCAAACATCTCCATTTATTAAAAGAAGTTACATCTTTTAGGAAGTTCTATTCTCTATTCTCTCACATCCCCTCTTGCAACCAGGTTGCAAAACACCACTTTGCTCCCAGTTTCACAAGCATTATTTAGTCTTTCTGGCTAAAAGATAGAAACCTTTATTTATGCTGATTGTACCATAACTCCTTTCTATCATTCTTATCCCCCAAACCAACAAAGAACACATTGGCCTGTCACCAGAGTTCTCAGTTTTCAAGGTTTAGATGAAATTTGCAAAGTATTCCCCGGTTCACTAGCCTACCCCTCAACTGTATGGTTTTTACTTTTATATAGCACTATTCACAGCACTATATTACAATTGCTTTTGTAGGAGTAAGCCTCTAATTGACTTATGATGCAAGCACACTGCTTTACTAACTTTTGTGTTCCCTAGAGCCAGCCAAAACAAGACACACAGTAGGCTAGTTAGAATCAAAAAGTCATATATTCTTGATTTGATTTCTCTAGGATAAAGGTCAATTAGCAAACCCTGCTTTTACAGCCCACCAGAATTTGACATTGCATGCATGGGTACAGGCCATAAGAAGAACAGCTCTAGGAATCAGAACCAACAATCTGAAAAATCTTTGTTAATTATGTGTCCTTACAACATTCTGAACAATAAATACTTTTGATGACTGAAACCCCTGACAATGGTAATTTATAACTCCTGGATTGTATGTCAGCTGGTGCATGTGCACACATGCACGTGTGTGTAAGTTCATATGCCATGAATCTGTATTGTGTGGCTTCCTGCATGTTTTTCAAGGTTTCCAAACCCACTCACCAGAGCATATTCAGCTTTAGCCTTGACTGATAAGAAAGCTTTCATTGTGTCAGAATGTACAAGAAGCATTTTTTAACAAAAGCCAATTGTGCCCTCTGGAAGAATTGAATTCTTCAATCTCACAGTGAAATATTGCATTTGTCAGTTTTATTGTTTCTTTAAATATCACATCTTCCCTTGCATGTCTATTAGCTTTATTAAAGATATTCTATTTTTTTCATGGCCATAGCCTTAAAGGCAAAAAAGGGCTCAGTCAGGGGCCATCAGAGCCTCCTGTAGAGTCCCCCTCCCCTCTGCTCGGTCCTGCCAACCGTTGCCTTGCCACTGGCTGCATCTTCTGAAAGATCAAAAAACGTACCAAAAACCCTGTGCCAGATTTTGCTACAGAATATATGAAAACATATTAAATCTAATAACTTTGGTTATGGTGTCTAAGCTTATCTTGCTGACAAATGTACTTGATGAGAATCGACCCTCACCTTGAGCACTGGGAAAGATAAACAGGATAATCCAAAAGATGCCTGTGCAGTCACAGGAAACTGGAGCCATCTGGTCATGACAAAAATAAATCAGAAATGAAGCCTGCATGATTCTCTATGGGCTCTGGGAACTGAATTAACATTACTCAGATGGAAGAGCAGAGGAAACTGGCAGCAGAAACCACTGAAATGATTTTAATTAACACACAGGGAACAAAGGACTTTTAAAATGAAATGTCTTGTATTTTCTGGGGCTAAAACTCGGACAATAATTTGAAAGTCCCCATCTTGATAAAGGTAAATCAAAGCATGTATTGATTGGAGGATAAGCTCTGGCCTGGTACAGAAGCAAGACAAAACAGAAAACAGAAATGTCAATTAAATGGCACTTAACAAACCTGAAAGTTTAACTGATCAGAATTATTTAGCCACCTTGTGTTAAGAAAGCCAATATACCTCTCTCTGAGAGTTCTGTGTGGGCTTACATTTTTACATATGCATAGGGTTCCAGAAATAGCAAATCATAATTATGTAATATTTGGTAAGTACAGTCATGCATTATATAATGGCATTTCGGTCAACAGTAGACCACATACGTGACAGTGGTCTCATAAAATTATAATGGAGCTAAAAAATTCCTATTGCCCAGTGACATCATAGCTGTTGTGATATTGTAGCACAACGTATTATCTTTTCTATGTTCAGATATGTTTAGATACACAAATGCTTACCATTGTGTTACAATTGCCTGCAGTATGCAATACAGTAATATGCTATCACTGTAGCCTACTATAACATATACCCTAGGTGCATAAGAGGCTATATCATCTAGGTTTGTGTAAGTACACTCTATGATGTTCACATAATGATGAAATTGCCTGACAATGAATTTTTCAGAACACATTCCTGTCTTTAAGTGAGACATCACTGTAGTTGTGCTAAAATTTTTTTGTTTATCAGAAATTGTAATTTAACTGGGCATCCTATATTTTATCTGGCAACCCTACCATAGAAACAAATGAGGACCACCCAAATGAGGACAAACAGAGCTTCATTTATTCAAAGCTTGCTATAGAAAAGAAGTCAGCCACCATCACTGTTTGGCAGAGATTCAAAAGTAGGCAGAGGAGTGGGAAATAGCTTCAGGTATACCCTGATTGTAGGCTCTTGGTGGGCTAACTAGGAGCTAGGCATGTTATGTGATTGGTTTAGGGAGTAGATTTGGCTTTCTCTAGACAGTCCTCAGTTGGAAGCTGCGACAAAAAATAGGCCAGTCATTGATGAAGTCCTGATGGTTCTGGGTTGTGGTTTGGATTTCCAAGCCAGCTGCTGTGGAGAGGGTAGTTTAGCCTTCCAGGCAGTTTTCAGCAGAGGTGATGGTTTGAGAAAAGGATTCGAACAGACATTTCTCCAAAGAATATGTACAAATGGACGAGTACAGGAAAAGATGCTTGACATTATTACTCATAGGGGAAATGCAAATCACAACCACAGTGAGATACCACTGTATACCCACTAGAATAGCTACAATTAAAGAGACAGAAATGACAAGTGTTGGTGGGGAGGCAGAGAAAGAGGAACCCTCAGGCATTACTGGCAGGATGCAAAATGGTGCAGCTGCTGTGGAAAACAGTTTGGCAGTTCCTCAAAGAGTTGAACATAAAGTTACCCTATAACCCAGCATTTCCATGCATAGCTATATATGTAAGAGAAATGAAAACATATATTCACACAAAAACTTGCATGCAAATGTTCACAGCAGCATCATACACAATAGCCAAAAAGTAGAAAGAGCCTAAATGTATATCAGTTGATGAATGGAACAACAAAATGTTGGTATATCAATATAATACAATATTATTCAGCTATAATAAAGAATGAAGAATCAAGATGGCAGACAAAAAAACACCACCAGACAGAGGGTCTATGCAGAAAAGACAGATTCTAGGAGAAATTAGAAGAAAGAAGCAAGAAGACAAGCATACATCTGACAAGAGTCGGAAGGAGGGGTACCTGAGACCACAGGAGACTCCACAGGAGGAGGATGCAGAGGAGAACTGGAAGCTGAGACCTCCTGAGCAGCCTGGAGACCAGCAGCAAGGGTAGGTGGAGCGCTTAACTTTCCCCTCCCTTGCATCTTGGACTACTGGTAGGCTCCCTAGCGGGTGGAGAGACCTGCAGACACCAGCCCAGAGATGGCCACTGCCAGCGAGCACTAAGCCTATAGCGAACACAGCACCAGGCTCCCAACTCCCACGGGGCACCTCACTGTGCACAGACCAGAGCCTCACGGCAGGCGCCATATTGCCTCATTCTCCCCTCCCCCATCCCTATCCGCAGCTGCCAAGAGAGACAATATAGCCACCAGCCGGAGGCACCTACCGGGAAAGGGACCTTCTCTTTTGGGGCCCTACAGCTGACTGAGGGGAACTCAGCTGGTGAACTCCCTACCCGCCAGCCCTCCCGGGTGCTGCTGGCCCAGCAATCCCAGGAGAACGGGGCAGACCCTGAGGCTGGGAGACATAGACCCAGCTTGGGCTCCCCATGGGTGAATTGGGACTGGCACTCCTCTCCCTGGTGGGGATAGGGATAGGACTCTAGGGCCCAGAGATCAGACCTGCAGACCAGATCCCATGCACCCAGTTCTCGCATTGCCCGGGAAACAGAAGAGATTTACATAACCAGCCTACTAAGGTGTGTGTGCCTTCAGGGGCAGATCAGCGTCCTAGAGGGCAACCCTCCTCCCGAAGGGAGGCCGTGTGCCCAGCCCAGGCAGCATTCATGCGTAGGGAAACTCCCAGCCACCATCAGAGCCAGGGAGGCCTGGTGACATGACGTCTGGCCTGCTGGCAGAGGCCCAGGAGTAGTCTAGGAGTTGGGGAGGTTAGAAAGGAACAAGGCCTGCTCCAGACTGAGGGTCTAAGATGGCCCCACCCCCACACACAGACTATCTGACTGAGTGGGCCATTCCAGCCCCTCCCTGGCAGCTTTGCCTGGAAGCAGAGAACAGAACTTTGACCCCCACTAACAGCATTGGTGGTGCCTGAGGGCAGGCTCACCCAACGAAGCTCCGCCCAGACTCTCTCCTAGACCAGCCCTCACTGAGGGGGAGAAAAGGACACACCTGGAAGTACCAGGGCCCCACCAAACACCTGAGGCACTAGAGTGCCTCTCTAGAGGTACAAGAGCTGATAACAGGACACAAAATCAACAGCATAGCCTGTTCCTCCAAGCAAGTGCCACCTACTGACAGGGAGGACATTCTGCACACCCTTTTCACTCTACACCTACTGACTCATCATACAGCGTGTGGTCCAATCTCACCCACAAACACCACCTACTGGCTCAGAAACTAAACAAGGCATGCCAATACCCAAATGAAAACCTAAAGGAAAGAAGCAACAACTGATCGAGATGGGAAGAAATCAGCGAAGGAACTCCGGAAATATGAAGAATCAAACGTAAACCACACCCGCAAAGAGGAGTACCAGCCCCTTAGAAACGGACACCAACCAAAAGCAGGCAACCAAAACGACAGAAGAAGAATTTCGAATGTGGATCATAAGAAAATTCAACAACCTGCAAGAACAACTGGATAACCAACACAAAGAAAACACAAAATGACTCCAGGACATGGAACAAAAATTCACTAATGAAATTGATACAATGAAGAAAAGTTTAAACAAACTCCTGGAAATGAAGAATCAATTCATAGAACTACAAGATACAGCAGAAAACCTCAAGAACAGGGTAGATCAAACAGAAGAAAGAATCTCAGAGATTAAAGATAACACCTTCCAATTAAATAAACCAGTAACAGAGAAAGAGCAGAGAAACAAGAGAAAAGAGCAAAGCCTACAAGAGATGAGGGATTATGTAAAGAAACCTAATATGAGGGTCATAGGGTTACCAGAAGGGGAAGAAGAAAACACTCAAGGGTTGGACAAGCTATTTGAAGATATAATAGAGGAAAATTTCTCAGGCCTTGCTAAAAATCTCGATATACAAGTTCAAGAAGCTCAGAGGACACCTGGGAGATTCAATGCAAACAGGAAGACGTCACGACATGCAGTCATCAGACTGACCAAAATATCAACTAAAGAGGCCCTTCTAAGAGTTGTAAGATGAAAGAAGCAAGTAACATACAAAGGAAAGCCAATCAGAATAATATCAGAGTTCTCTACTGAGACTTTAAAAGCAAGGAGAGACTAGGGCCCCATTCTCACTCTTCTGAAACAGAACAATGCCCAGCCTAGAATCTTATTCCCTGAAAAACTAAGTTTTGTATATGAAGGAGAAATCAAGACATTCTCAGATAAGCAAAGACTGAGAGAATTCACCAAGACAAGACCAGCCCTTCAGTAAGTACTGAAAACAGTGTTACCCATGGATCAGCACAATAAACACTCACAAATGTAAATCTACTCAAAGCTAAAGATCAAAGCCCAGATACCACAATGGCTCAAGAGAGAAAACAAAGCAACAAAGTTCAAACCAATATAATAAACAGAATTCTGCCCCACCTATCAGTTCTCTAAATAAATGTGAATGGCTTAAACTCCCCACTCAAGTGACATAGGCTGGCCGAATGGATAAAAAAAACACAAGCCAAGTATCTTCTGCCTTCAGGAAATACATCTAACCTGCAAGGATGCACATAGACTTAAGGGAAAGTGGTGGAGAACAATATTTCAAGCAAACGGAAGCCAAAAGAAAGCTGGCGTGGAGGTGCTGATTACAGATAACTTAGCTTTTAAATCAACAAAAGTAATAAAAGACAAAGAAGGTCACTATATAATAGTGAAGGGTACAGTTCAACAAGAAGACCAACAATTCTAAATATATATGCACCCAACCTTGGTGCACCCAGATTCATAAATCAAACTCTACTTGATCTAAACAAATGGATAAACAACAACACTATGAGAGTTGGAGACTTTAACACCCCACTGACAGCACAGGACAGATCCTCCAAACAGAAAATCAACAAAGAAATAATGAACTTAAACAGAACTCTAGAACAAATGGGACTGGCTAACATTTACAGGACATTCTACCCCAAAACCACTGAATATACATTCTTCTCATCAGCTCATGGGTCATTCTCTTAGATTGACCATATCCAAGGACACAATGCACGTCTCAAACAATTTTAAAAAATAGAAATTATACCATGTATCTTTTCAGATCACAATGGAATAAATGTAGAAATCAATCCTAACAGGAGTTCTCATTTCTACACAAAGTCATGGAAACTAAACAACCTTCTGCTGAATGACCACTTCATAAACGAGGAAATCAAGATGGAAATCAAAAGACTTTTTGAACTAAATGACAAAGGTGACACAAGTTACCAAAACCTGTGGGACACAGCTAAAGCAGTCCTGAAAGGAAAGTTTATTTCCATAAATGCCTATATCCAAAAGTCGAAAAGATCACAAATAGACAACCTAATGAATCATCTTAAAGAGCTGGAAAAAGAAGAACAGACCAACCCAAACCCAGCAGATAAAGTGAAATCCTTATGATCAGAACAAAATGAAATAGACAACAGGGAAACTATACAGAAGATTAATAAAACAAAAAGTTGGTTCTTTGAAAAAATTAACAAAATTGATACACCATTGGCTAGACTAACGAAAAGCAGAAAAGAAAAATCTCTAATAAGCCCCATCAGGAACAATAAAGGAGAAATTACAACTGATGCCACAGAGATACAAGATATAATTTATGAATACTACAAAAACCTCTATGCACACAAACTGGAAAATGTGGAGGAAATGGACAATTTCTTAGAAACACACAGCCTCCCTATGCTCAACCAGGAAGAAATATAATTCCTGAACAGACCAATATCAAGTACTGAAATTGAAACAGCATTTAAAAAAAAAACCTTCCTAAAAAGAAAAGTCCTGGACCAGATGGTTTCACACCCGAATTTTACCACACCTACAAAGATGAACTGGTGCCTATCCTTCATAGAAGGATAGAATCCTCCCCAACACATTTTATGAAGTGAACATAACTCTGATACTAAAACCAGGAAAGGATGCAACAAAAAAAGGAAACTACAGACCAATATCCCTTATGAATATAGATGCAAAAATTCTCAACAAAATTCTAGCCAATCAAATCTAGGTGCTTGTCAAGAAAATAATTCATCACAAGCAAGTGGGCTTCATCCCAGGGATGCAGGGATGGTTCAACATACGCAAATCTATAAATGTAATTCACCATATAAACAGAAGCAAAAACAAAGACCATATAATCCTCTCAAGAGATGCAGAAAAAGCATTTGAAAAAAGTCAACACCCTTTTATGATAAGAACGCTCAACAAAATAGGCACAGACGGAGCTTACCTAAAAATGATGCAAGCTATATATGACAAACCCACAGCCAATACCATACTGAATGGGGAAAAATTAAAAGCATTCCCACTTAGAACTGGAACAAGACAAGCTTGCCCACTATCTTCACTTCTATTCAACATAGTTCTGGAAGTCCTCGCTACAGCAATCAGACAAGAGAGTGGAATTAAGGGCGTCCAAATGGCAGCAGAAGAGATCAAACTCTCATTCTTTGCTGATGACATGATATTATACCTAGAAAACCCCAAGGATTCAACCAAGAGACTCCTTGAATTGATAAATGAATTCAATAAAGTCTCAGGATACAAAATCAATACACAGAAATCAAAGGAATTCATATACGCCAACGACAGTCAAAGTGAGAACCAAATCAAAGACTCAATTCCCTTCAAAATAGCAACAAAGAAAATAAAGTACCTTGGAATATATTTAACTAAGGAGGTAAAAGATCTCTACAGGGAGAACTATGAAACACTGAAGAAGGAAATAGCAGAGGACATAAACAGATGGAAGAATATACCATGCTCATGGGTCAGCAAAATCAACATTGTTAAAATGTCTATACTATCCAAAGTGACCTACAGATTCAACGCAATCCCTATCAAAATACCATCATCATTTTTCACAGATACAGAAAAAATAATTTTATGCTTCGTATGGAAGCAGAGAAGACCCAGGATAGCAAAATCGATCCTAGGCAATGAAAATAAAATAGGAGGTATAAGTTTACCAGATTTCAAACTATACTACAAGGCTATAGTCATTAAAACAGCTTGCAACTGGCACAAGAATGGGGACATTGACCCGTGGAACAGAACAGAGAACCCAGTTATAAAACCATCCCCATGCCGGGCACGGTGGCTCATGCCTGTAATCCTAGCACTCTGGGAGACTGAGGCAGGCGGATTGCTCAAGGTCAGGAGTTCGAAACCAACCTGAGCAAGAGCGAGGCCCCGTCTCTACTATAAATAGAAAGAAATTAATTGGCGAACTAATATATATATATATATATATATATATAATTAGCCAGGCATGGTGGTGCATGCTTATAGTCCCAGCTACTTGGGAGCCTGAGGCAGGAGGATTGCTTGAGCCCAGGATATTGAGGCTGCTGTGAGCTAGGCTGACGCCACAGCACTCACTCTAGCCTGGGCAACAAAGTGAGACTCTGTCTCAAAATAAATAAATAAATAAATAAATCCATCCTCATATAGCCAACTAATCTTCGACAAAGTAGACAAAAACATACACTGGGGAAAAGAATCCTTATTCAATAAATGGTGCTGGGAAAACTGGATAGCCACATGTAGAAGACTGAAACAAGACCCACACCTTTCACCTCTCACAAAAATCAACTCACGCTGAGTAACAGACTTGAACCTTAGGTGTGAAACTATTAGAATTCTAGAGGAAAATGTTGGAAATACTCTTCTAGACATTGGCCTAGGCAAAGAATTTATGAAGAAAACCTCAAAGGCAATCACAACAGCAACAAAAATAAACAAATGGGACCTAATCAAATTAAAAATCTTCTGCACAGCCAAAGAAACTGTCAAGAGAGCAAACAGACAACCCACAGAATGGGAGAAAATTTTTGCAAGCTACAAATCTGATAAAGGGCTTTTAACTAGAATCTATTTAGAACTCAGGAAAATCAGCAAGAAAAAATCAAACAACCCTATCAAAAAATGGGCAAAGGACATGAACAGAAACTTCTCAGAAGAAAACAGAATAATGGCCAACAACCACATGAAAAACTGTTCAACATCTCTAATCATCAGGGAAATGCAAATCAAAACCACAATGAGATATCACTTAACTCCAGTGAGACTGGCCTTTATCAAAAAGTCCCCAAACAACAAATGCTGGCGTGGATGCGGAGAGATAGGAACACTCCTACACTGCTGGTGGGACTGCAAACTAGTTCAACCTCTGTGGAAAGCAATTTGGAGATACCTTAAAGCGATACAAGTAAATCTACCATTTGACCCAACAATCCCATTACTGGGCATCTACCCAAAAGACCCAATGACACTCTACAAGAAAGACACCTGCACTCGAATGTTTATAGCAGCACAATTCATAATCGCAAGGCTGTGGAAGCAGCCCAAGTGCCCATCAATCCAAGAATGGATTAATAAAATGTGGTATATGTATACCATGGAGTACTATTCAGCTCTA
>VSMD01061455.1:0-17184 GCA_008750895.1 Mirza zaza | reverse complement strand
TGATTACATTAGGGATTCTATTTTAACAGGGTTTTAATTACACTGGAAGTAACTAGTGATGGTGACAAAGAAACGATTCTAATGTGTATAGCCAATGGGTTACGGGTTGGCCTTAGTGTCATGAGTTTATTTTCAGGGCCATTGAACATCTGGCAAGTTTATTCTAACCCATGGGATGTTACAGAAGACAACTTCTTCAAAAGAAGACTAACATGACTTTAAGAGTTAATTTTGGCATTCTTATCATGCATTTTGCTTTTTAATCCCCTTAATTTTAACCACACCCAAATACCACTCATTTGGGTTGTACTAATATGAAAGTCCAATTCCTGGGGGTCAGTTCAAAGGCCATGCTAGCCATGGGAAAGACTTGTTAAGCCAATCCATAGCACACACAGCAATTCTTGAGGATTGTTTAAGGGAATTCATATAGTGCATCTGGAAAGGTATCAGGTTAGGGCTTTGGTGAGCCAACACAGACTCCCCTCTGCATTCCTAAAGTAGGACTTCTACCAGGCCAGGATGTATGTCATACATCTTTTACCCACAAGAAAGTATTCTGTAATTCAAATCTTTATTCAACTTCACCAATTACTCCAAGTTAATCTTATGGTGTTTGCAGTTAAATTGAACAACTTGAGATGCCATTACAGAGGTCCTCAAACTTTTTAAACAGGGGGCCAGTTCACCGTCACTCAGACCGTTGGAGAGTGTGGCGCACATTCCACACATGCGCACTGTGGGCCTGGGATGAGCTGGCTGCTAAGCAGGACAGGCAGCGGTGGCAAAAACACCTGTTGGGCGGGATAAATGTCCTCAGCTGGCTGCATGTGGCCTGTGGGCCGTAGTTTGAGGATGCCTGCTTTAATATCTATTGCCCTTCCTGGTGGAAATCCCAATTCGATGTAGAAATTTTGCTACTTATTTTTTTTTTTTTTGCTACTTATTTGATAGGTGTTTTTAAAGTGCCCATTTCCCCCCAGATAATAAAATGCACAGCCCATTTAGAAAGCATTCTTAATATTATAAATCATTCTCAAGTCCTTAAATAATCTTTCTTCCTTTGACCCTCAAAGGCCACTGGTTGAGAAACGATTTTGCTGAGTACAAAGTGTAGGTTTTTGTTTTTTTTTTTTTTTGAGACAGAGTCTCACTCTGTTGCCTGGGCTAGATTGCTGTGGCATCAGCCTAGCTCATGGCAACCTCAAACTCCTGGGCTCAAGCAATCCTTCTGTCTCAGCCTTCCGAGTAGCTGGGACTATGGGCATGTGCCACCATGCCCAGCTAATTTTTTCTATATATACTTTTAGTTGTCCAGCTAATTTATTTCTATTTTTTTTTTTTTTTAGTAGAAACGGGGTCTCGCTCTTGCTCAGGCTGGTTTCCAACTCCTGACCTTGAGCAATCCTCCTGTCTCAGCCTTCCAGAGTCCTAGAATTACAGGCATAAGCCACCACGCCCGGCCTACAATGTAAATTTTTTAGTGCCTTTCACCATATACAGACCTCTGCTACCCACCCCCCATAAAAATTAGGCAAATACTGCAGTTTAGCTACCTTAAGGCCACTCAGTAAAAGGATACTAACATGTCCATGGTTAACTTTGACTGGTAATTGTCCACCTTCAAATCATATAATCAAATGGGTCACTATGAAGACTTCATATGCCAAAAGACAAGTGTATAAAATAAAGGATGGTTTTCCTGGCCAGTGACTTGGCATCAGATATAGAGGAATGATAACCAATTTGTTACAAAAGCCAACTAACAATTATAAACTTCCACCACCATAACTTTCGACCAAGTCCTGCAAAATGTGCCTAAATTCCTTGTGCCAAGGACTTAGAGGCACTATAAAGGCTATAAAATAAATTTAAAAGTAAAATTATTTTGTCATCAATGTGATCCAAAACAAATATGCCTGTGATTAGAAATATTAACCCAACATTTAATTGACATTAATTTTACTGTCTTAGAATTTAGAAAGGTTGGGCAAGGAATGATTTGGATGATTGACTTTCATTTAAAAAATTAACACGGAAGTATAAAATGATGTCTTCTTTTTCTTTCAATACATTTACCTGTAATAGACTGAAACACCCAAAATATCTCTCCTAGTTAAAGATGAATAAACCTCAAAGTCTATTGGGAAGACTAGATACAAATTGCAAAGGCCTCAACACTGAAATCTAAAGGAAAGAAACCCTACCACCTCTTAGTCAGATGGAAACTCATCTTCCTTTTACTGTGTCTTAACATACTCCCTAAAACATCAAGGAAGGAGAGATTAAATGAATCCTTTAAGAAAGAAATACTAAGAGATTTAAATTCAAATTACTTTACAAGTGGTTGCTGGGTAATTACTCCAATTTCACAGTCCTTCAGTAACGTAAGGATTTCAGAGATTAATGAAGTGCCGAAGGTGGCAGCCCAGAATGCAGGAATATCCACTTGACATTTCTGGTTTAAAGAGATACATTGAGGTGGAGGAAAGAGTAGAAATTATCTAAGTAAGAAATGTGGTAATGGAAGCTCATACTTTGGAAGCAAAGCCTTTTGATCATTTGTTTAAATAATCCCCATAACCATGAAATATTTGGGATAGCAGAAAATCATTTGAGAAGAATAGCTATCCCCCAAAATGGAAGGAGAAGAAGAGAAATTGCTCACAGACAGTTAAAGAACATTTTGCCTGTTAAGTAATTGTACAAGAGAACAAATAGCGCAGGATGAGAAGTGGTGTCATAGGGTGTTTAAGAGGATGGAATTCAGGGTCTGACTGCTGGGGCTTGTTTTCCTGCTTTTGTCACTTGTTGGCTGTGTGACCTTGGGCAAGTTCCTTAATCTCTCTATGCTTCAGTTTCCCCATCTGTAAAATGGGGATAATAATAATACCTTCCTCAGAGGGAGATTGTGAAGGTTAAGTGAGTTAATACATGTAAAGCACTTAGACTAATGTTTGGTACACAGTAAGCACTATATATTAGCTCTATTATCATTATTATTAATATTAGGAGACACAAAGGAGAATAATAACCAGTTAAATAACAGAAGTAGGTTCAGGGTCATGAATTGGGGTCAAGAACAGGGTGGCTTCCAGGGGAAGTAAGAAAACCTCATCAATGAGGATGGTGAGAGGTGATTTGTGTAGGATACTAGAGGACAGCTAATTGGGCACGCCCCAGGCTAGCAGCTGTGGGAGGAGAAGACACAACAGATATTTCCTTGACTTGGCTTCTGACCACGTCCCTGTCCCATGAATCAGCACTGCATAGAGGATACAGGGCTGGTGAGGCTAGGTCAGCATTTCGTATGTCATACGCCTTCGTGGGCCTGGTTTGGAACAGGAGGCTGTCGGGGGCTGGAATATTCAGAGAAGGCAGAAGCCAGGCCTGAACTAAAAAGTACCCCCATCCCAACTCTGAAATGCTGGGGGTTTCTGGTCAACACTTCCAAATGGTAGGATGTTGTTTGTGAGTAGAAACAGGGGCTATCTGGGTCAGAAGGGTCACAGGTCGAGTCATGAGTTCAATTTCTGCTGGAGCTTCTTCTTCCTCCTGGAGGTGTTCTGGACTGGAGGTTCCCTGCCCCCAGGTGGCCGGGCTGTACGGGGATGATCTGTGCACATGTCCAGTGTGAGCACCTGGGAGCACTAGGTATGCTCAATCAAAGTCATGAGTTGGATGAAGAATGAAATAAGGTTCCCTCACAACTTGGAAAAAAGTTTAGCCCATGAGAGGGCAGATGCTCATGACAGATGGGATGAGACATCTGTTCTATCCACTGCAAGACTGTTAGGAAGTACATGTTGGGATTCTGAGCAAGGCAAGGGCCAGGGTGACTTCAGGATGCACAGCTGGACAATGATTGGCAAGTTAAATCCACCCAAGTGTATGCAGTCAGTCTTCTAGACTTTATTGATCATATGCCATTATTGGAAACATTTTGAACACGTAATGTAACGTGAATATTTGCCTGTCTATATGTCTGTATCTATCTATCTATGTGCTATAATTGTCAACCATTAAGTAAAGATGGAATAATTTCTTCCCTCTAAAACATAAAAATAAATAAAAGTTCTAATATTTCTTTCTTGCATCTCAAATATTAATAATTGTCTTGTTCACCCCTCTGGAACATGAGTGCAAATTTTAAGAAGTTCTTTAAGTACCTCTCACAGAATTGGTAAACTATACGGGCTGTGTTCTCTATGGAACTCCTCCAGATAGCCTCCCAAATACTGAAATCCTTGAGGACAGGATTCACTTCTGGGCCTTCCATGGTCACCAACTGTGGCTACTCAAAATGTAACCAAGCAGCATGGGTAAGTGAGGGCACCCAGGCAGAACAGGAACTGTGTGCTCTTGTGTCAATAACCAAAGCTCCTCAGCTGCTTGCTCCGCTGCTAAATTAACAGTAATGGTGATTATTTAAATCCACCTCTTAAGGCCTATTTAATCTTTCTTATTAGGTGGGTACATAGAAGACAATAATCCTCATCTTATAAATGGAGAGAGAAAGGTGGGAAGGGCCTCAGGCTGTTTCTGTACTTGGGATACTAAGCACCAGCGTTAATTCACTTAATTTAAAAATTAACAACCCAACTACCACTGCCATCTCTAGCCTTCCCCTGAAAAAATCCAGATGTTGCTAATATACTTTATTGTATTGTTTGAGCAATTCTCACAATTGCTAATGAACAATTTTGATATGTCAATCAAACACAATCTGTTAGTGGTGCTCTGGCATTAGTCACACAAATTTCCTTTAACTAGTAAAGAACCCTAAATGCATTCATCTATTAAATCTCAACTGCCTTACTTCTTTTAAGGAAAGTGTTCAAGAGGATATGGTTTTTTAAAAAGTCCAACAAATGCTGGTGCGACACAAACAATGGAATAATATGCAGTAAATCAGGCAGATTCCAGTAATAACAGATAATATTTATGGAAATCTCAATATGTGCCAAGTGTTCTATATATAATATTTAATCAAATCTTCACAATAATAGGTATTAAAGCCATATCTTCCCCTTTTAATGCGTGACGATGCTGAGGCTGATGAAGGTTGGACAATTTGTCCAAGGCCACATAGCCAGTAAGTGGCAGAGCTGGGATATGAATTCAGACAGCTGATTTCCTGAGTTTCCTTGAGTGTAGCAGAAATGAGACAGTGGAATTTTCCTTGCAGTGTGACTTGTGGGGAGAAGACAGCAGGCAGTACAACTCCAAATATAGTAAAAATAGCTTATGTATATTAAGAACCCATAATATATGAGCTCTGACTTCCAGTGGCGGCCAGCAAATAGTTGCCAAGAGATTGCTGTAAATTTAGGATGACAGATTTTATTTGTGTTCATTTGGTACAAAAAGCTAGTATCTAGGAGTAGAGAAGGTACAGAGGTATTTTCTTGTCTTTTGTTTCTTCCAGCATTATTATTTAGACTCACATACAATTGCCATGATTTTTTATTATTATTTTTGTTTCTTAAAGGTCATGGAGGCACTTTTTATGACCTTCATAATGGCATAGGCTCAAGTAATACTGCAAATTAGTTTCTCTATAAGTCAAATCGACTTATTCTTTATAAGGAATGGATAGCTCAGAGGTAGGTGGGAAAAGAGGGGCTCTCTGGTGGTTGCAGTTATCACTGCAACCATGGGGTCCTATTTAGTTTATTTGGAAGTAAGCGTGTGCCCAGTCTTCAGTTTATTTCTGACACTTGAAAGACTGGTGCTGGTTTTTTCTTTCAAGGAAAGAACAAGCTTGAAAAAAGAAATAATCACTCTCAGTGTTTGTAGCATCAACAGAAGAGTCTGACTAGTAAGTTCTAATAAAGAAAATCTGTTCATTCATTAATTTAACAATATTTATTGATAACATTTATTGTACACTTACTACATGCCAGGCATTCTTCTAGGTTCTAGGGATTTAAGTGTGACCAAAACTAGAAAAAATCTCTGTCCTTATGGAGCTTGTGTTTTAGAAGATGCTATTATCACAAAATTAACTAGACAGAAAAGGTAGGTAGCAGTTAGATCACTTAAAATTGAGTGTTATCTTTAAGGGTATACTTAAGTGGACTAACTGTGGTATAACCATTATTTTTTTAGTAATACTTTATGATTAATTTATTAATCCTGGATTTAGCATGGATTCTTGTATGAAGAGAAATATAGCAAAGACTAAAAAAAATAAAGAACATAACTGTGTCCATAAAATCTCAATATACAGCAAAATTCAATGAGCAAAGGGCACTATATATTTAAAGTACATCTTGAAACTAATAAAATTGAAGATATAATTTAATTTTTGATAATATTGGTAACCACGTTTTTTTTCCAATTTCTTAAAAAAATTCTCATAGACCTGATTTTAAAAATTGAGAAACCCTGAACTCCAAAGAGAACAGAAGATTACAATTTGAATATAACACAGTGATCTTGATATCTTTTCATATTTATGGTCTTCTAGATACAAACAGTTTAATCTCATTAATACAACAGATTGATTCTTCACCATATCTTAACTTCTGATCCTAGAAATGTCATTGGTACCATATCACTACCTGATTCCAATAGGACCCTCACACAATTTCTATACAGGCAGAAAAATATAGATGCCAGATTTGCTGACTTTAGTTTTGGAATTTCTAGGAAACAAATGAATATCATGTAAACCCAATTCGAATATTAAATAATATAAATGCAGATGTAAGTACACTTCGGGAAAACAATGAGGGGCATAGATATCAAGCATATAACATTCTCTGGGGAGAATGCACTGATGAGAATTGGTCTAACTCTGTGATCTGCTCTTCTGTTTCCAGGAGAGGCCAAGAGGAAGCTGAAACCATTCATGTCACGGAGATGAGTCATAAAAGTGGGACACAGCCACGCTCGTTCTGAACACTGCTTGGCTACTTCCACGTTCTCTTCCCACTGTGTGTCCCCACATTTCCTCCCTAGTGCATTCTCTCACATTATTTGTCTCTTCTCTCTCTTTTCCACTACTGAGGACCCTTCTAAGGGCAGAGACCACACCTATTTCATTTTACATTATTCCATTGTACCTAGCGTAGTGGTGCTAGATGCTCAGTAAATGCATGTTTAATAATAAATAAGTTAAATCAGAGCTTATATATTTTTAATGAGCCCATATGCTCATCTATAACAAGGCTGGAGGCAAATGGCTTTTTCTCAGCCCAGCACTGAGCTGTGTCACTTTCTCTCTTGGCATCTGATACTGCTAATGACCCTCTGCTACACGAACCGTTCTCCTCCCAGCTATCTGGGACGTGTGCTCTGACCAGGCCACTATTTTCCTCACACCCGTGGAAATGCAACAATATCAAACTTCCCTCCTTTAAAGAGAGTTCTAGTTAGAGTCAGCACTCATAACTTTCTTGGTTGCTCGTGTTTGCCATTTTGCCTGTTCTGTTTGGAACTGTCAGCTTCCCGAGGAAGGGTGCCTTACATATTACACACCTTTATATTTCATATTTTGCCTACCAGTGTTATCACCCCACAGGTACTCAGCAAGCACTGATCTTTTGATTGCTAGTTACAAGTGGTGGGACTAGAGCTTTGCAAGGAAGGAGGATGTTCAAACAGGCAGGAAACTGACCATGAGGCAAAAAAGAATTGAGATCCCTGGATCCAGTGTTGGGGCTTAGGCTACAGTCAGCAGAAATAATTTAACTAATACAGAGTGGTATCATTAAAACTTCTCTGGCTTAGTCCCTGGGGCCCTGTGCCCAGACACTGTTGCATGTGTTCTTTAACCTGAGAGAGCCAGTCTTCCTTTTGGAGGCCCAACGGGACCTGTTATACTAATGGCTAAGGCAAGTGTGGAAGTAGTCATCTCTTGTGGCTGGTAGAAAGGTTGAATGGAATAGGGTGACCATGTAGTGAAGTGGAGGAGATGGTAGTAAGAAACAGTTTCACTGGGCATAGACCATAATATGCTTGGGTGCTCAGAAAATGTAGAGTACATGGTAAGGACTAGGAGCCTGACCCACCAAAGGGGCTGGACGTGAGGTCAGTCACCTTCTCAATTATCTTCCTAAGGAGTGGTCCCCAGCCTTTTTGGCATCAGGGACCATTTTCATGGGAGATAATTTTTCCATGGACCAGGGAGACAGGGGGGTGGTTTTGGGATGATTCAAGTGCATTACATTTACTGTGCACTTTATTTCAATTGTTATTACATTGTAATATATAGTGAAATAATTATAAAACTCACCATAGGTTGGGGACCCCTGTTCCTAAGACCCATGCAATTTAGCATAGGGGAGGGTAAGGAGATTCAAACTTATACTCAGCACCTTCTCAGCTGACTCCCCCTTTTCCCCCATCATCATTTGCTCTCATAGGTGTCCAGGCAAATTGCCATTTTAGCCATTTTATCGGTGCCTTACTCTGGATTTTACCACATCATTCCCTCTTATTCCATTTGCCAAATATACTCCTTCATGGCATCTTGAAAATCACTCATTCATTCTTCATCACATGCTTAATGACCACCTTACATGTGCTACATTGTTCTAAGTACAGGGATACAACAGTGAATGAAACAGCCCAAATCCTTGCTTTTGTGGCGCTTATATTCTAGTTAAAATCTCTCTTCTAAGACATGTTCTGCCAGTTAAGTAGCAACAGCAACTATTAAGTAGCAACAGCAGCAGTTAATATGTAAAATCCTTGCTGAGTTTTATGAGCGCTAACTACATTGGAGATGCTGTGCTAAATGCTCATTCACAATCCTAGTTGGCAGGTATTACTAGGAAACATTCAAAAATACTTTTTATTTTGAAATAATTATAGATTCACAGGTAGTTGCAAAAAAATGTACATGCTGGTCCTGTGTACCCTTTACCCAGCCTCCAGCAATGACACCATCTTGCATAACTATAGTACATATCAAAAACAGCAAGCGGACATTGGTATCATCTATGGATCTCATTCAGATTTCACCAACTATATATATATATATATATACTATTTGTGCTTGCATATGGTGTGTGTATAGCTCTACACAATTTAATCACACATGTAGCTTCATGTAACCACCACTGCCATAAAGCTACTTAACCGTACCATCACCACATGACTCCCTTGTACAATTCCTCTATGTCTACACCCATCTCCTCCCCTCATCTCTAACCCCAACAACCACTAATCTGTTAGCCATCTCTATAATTAAGTTATTTTGTGAATGTTATATAAATGGAATGATGTAGTATGTATACTTTTCAGGTTTGCTTTTTCCACTAAGTATAAATTCCTTGAGGTTCATCCAAGTGATTGTATGTATCCTTTGTTCCTTTCTATCATTTAGTAGTATTCCATGGTATGAATGTATCACAATTTGTTTAATCATCCACCCATTGAAAGACAGTGGAGAGTTTCCAGTTTGGGGCTGTCATCAATAAAGCTGCTATGAATGTTCACCTACTAGTTTCTGCATAAACATAAGCATCATTTACCTGGGATATATGCCCAAGAGTACAATTGCTAGGTCATATGATAAGACCATTTTTAGTTTTAAAGGGAACCACCAAACTATTTTCCAGAGTGTTATACCATTTTACATTCCCAACAGCAATGTGTGCATGATCAAGTTTTCTACATTCTTGTTAGCTTTTGATATTATCACTATGTTTGATTTTAGCCATTTTAATAGCACAGAGATATCTCATTGTGGTATTAATGTGAATTTCTCTAATGTCTTATGATTTTGAACATCTTTTCACATACTTATTTGCCATTTTATCCTCTGCAGTAAAATGTTTGTGCATATCTTTTGCACATTTTCTAATTGGATTGTTTGTCTTTTTAACATTATATTTTGTTGAATTCCTTGTATATTCCAGATACAGTCCTTTGTCAGATATGTGGTTTGCAAATATTTTCTCCCCATCTGCAATTTTTCCTTACATTCTCTAAACCTGGTCTCTGAAAGAGCAAAGGTTTTAAACTTTGATGAAGTCCAATTTACCAAGTTTTCCTTTTATGGATCAACTTTAGCTATCAAGTTTAAGAACTTGCCTCGTCCTAGGTCCTAAAGATTTTCTCTTATTTTTTTTCCTAGAAGTTTTATGTTTTACATTTATTACTGCAATCTATTCTGAGTTAATTTTAATAAAGGTATGGATTTTGGTTATAGTCCATTTCCATTTTTTGCCTATGGATGTTCAATTGCTATTATACTCATTTTAAAGATCAGGAGTAAAGACCGAGTGAGGTTGACTAACTTGCCCAACGTAATCCTGGTAGTATGGAAGGTAGTGGGATTGAAATGTAGGCAGTCTAACTTGAAATCACATGCTCTTTATGACTCTACTTGCCTGATCCAAGGCATAACTCTCTTTGCATTCTCCGAGTAAACATAAAACAGACTTTGAATTCAGCCTCCATGCAGGACAGAATGACATTTATTCAGAAAATGGAAGCCATCTAATAGAAAACTGAGAGCTTTAATTATTAACCTTGCTTTGAACAAAAAGTACATGACTAAAAAAATTAACTATTATTTTCAATGTCATACATCCTTCTAATCTTGTAAAACCAAGATTTATCTAATCTCATAAAGTGTAAAACAGAAAAATAGAGATGAAATTGAGATCTGCCATTAAATAAGGACAGCACTCCATTTTTGCTGATGAAGTACTAATGGACTGATGATTTTGGAGAGTCAGGCTTAAAATACAAATACTGGTTCCAGACAGTAGCTGTGGTCTCCTAGGGCATATCTTATCTGTTATCTGTCAGTAGTACAACGGAAATTGTGTGCTATTGAAAACAGATGTAGCCTCACAGTAACAGAAATGGAAAAGATGTACTCTGGAAATCCTAACTGCATTACTGTCAAATGGAGTCAGGAGGTACTGATAGTAGAGTCAGCACCCAAATATTCAGCACTATTTTCAGTGTTGGAATAAAAAATATGTTGCAGAATTAGGGGAAAATGACATGAGAAATATCCCATAGTCAAAGCCTTTTTCCCCTAATTACTGCTGGCTCTGAAATCTTGGCTTTAGTCATTGGGAACTTCTCTAGATTGTTCTGTACACTTTGTTTTGTAGCAGGTCCCTTGATACAAGCTTATTGCCCATAGAGCATCTTAAATGCTGATAATAATCATATAATATTGCCTGAATCATCACTGAAGGTTTACTATTTACTAAAGTATAGTAACATTGAATGTCTTTGGACAGGATTCTAAATTACAATGAAAAACATACTGGACCTCTGGGAAAATGACACTTGCCAATTGATAAATCTAGTGCCAAAATGAATGCTTATGTTGACATTTCTCTCAAAATAATATGTATGTGTTCATTCTCCAGGTTTTTATAATGAAAAATTTCAAACATAGGAAAAGTTGAGAATAGCCATATTTTTACCACTTACATTCATTGTTAACATTTTCTGTACTTGCTTTATCAATATATGCCTATATTTGTAATTTTTTCTGAAGAATCTTAAAGTCAGCAGCACATGTCATGATATCTTGATCCTTAGACATTGCAAGTGTTTATTTTCTAAGGACATGGGCATTCTCCAACATAATCAAAATAACAGTGTGTGTGTGTGTGTGTGTGCATGTGTGCATGCATTTTGTATGTACATAATAGGTAACATGTTGCCTTAGCAGGTTAAAACCTCCTACTGGTGGCTTTTTTTTTTGATAACATGATCAATTTTGTTTGTGTTTATACTTTTGTTCCCAAGGCTAGCTATTAAGTGTATGTAAAACTAAGTATCCATTTTATTTGCTGAGACTGATGAGGATAGGTGTGGAATACATAAAAGCAAAAGAACAATAAATGAGTCAAGCCAGCTTGTGAGGTAGTATTACTTATCTGATATTTATAGCTCCATAAACATAGACCCTTCCCTACTTTGTTACCAACCTGTGAGATTAGAGCCACAAAAATCTTTTAGTTTATTAAAGAAAAGTTGCTCTAGACACAAGTACTCATTGCTGACTGCTGTTTAGTATTAGCTTATTGGTGGACAATACTGACCACACAGACATTTACGAATACAAGTGTTATTTAGTGGTAGGGTTGTTAATTTGGGATCTCTAGCTCGAATTTAGGTGGGGAGGAAGTTTGTGAAATTTCTGAAACTGTGTGTCAAGTTTTGTGTGTCTGTGAGTTTTTAGGGAGCAGGAGGAAGAGTGTCAATAGCTTCTATCAGATGCTTCTGTGGTGACCCTAAAAAGGTTAAGAATCTCTAATTTAATGCTTTCAAGGTAGTCACCCTTTGGAACATAGAAGATATTTCAAAGGGCACATATTATTGCCCACTAACTGACAGGGAGGAGGAATTCCAAAAGGACTTCCTATCTAGTCTGTCCAGTTGACAGCCTGGTGCCACAGAAATGGGTTCTGGCAGAGGCGAGGAACAGAGCAGAAGGCAGCACAAAGCGTTTTACACACGCTGACAAGTTCTCAATTAGTTCGAGCTCTTCAGGAAAAAGATCTGAATGTCACTGCAGATGGTCCCACTCTATTCAGTGGGCAGAGACTGGGCAGGGAGCCGAAGGTCTGCTCTGGGCTTCAGGCACCCATCTCACTCTATTGTGTTTGTTCTAAATGCTGCTCCGCTGTGGGCTCTGGTAGCCTCAAGGGTGGTTTACATCTGTGATTGTACTCACCTTGAAAAATACACAAAGGGGCAGCAGAATAACCCAGAATAAATGGATGAGAGGAAAGAAAAAAAGCCTCCTTTTTCACCTGACTTGACATTTTGGAAATGGGAGCACCTCCTTGCAAATTCCAAAGGGAATAAAACAAGGGCACCAAGAAGTCACAGACACTGGGCATGGTGTTCCTACGTGGCTGTCTCATAACTCTGGGAGAATTAGTATTTTCTTGGCATCTTTGTTTCACAGCTAGAAGGAAGTGAAGTTCAAAGTGATGAAGCCCCTCAGTGGATGGGGTATTCAGTGAGCTGAGGTTAGGACCCGTGTTTCTCCAATGTCATTTTCCATCACATGTTGTTTTATAAATATGCAGCGGGAGGGGATAGGTGCACAATACACAAAAGCAAAAGAACAATAAACGAGTAAAGTCAGCTTGTACTGTGGGGTGGTTTGCTTGCTGTGCTTTACTTTGTGCTAGCTTCTCTTGAAAAATGTACAGTGAGAGACGAATCAATAGCACTTAGCATTTGCACAACTTGATTTAAATGCATTACTCATTTAATATTTATAGCTCCATGAACATCCTCAATCCCATTTTACTGCTGGGGAAAGAGAGGCTCAGTGAGGTGAGTTAATGGCCCAAGGCCTCAGATGTAGTATCTGGCAAAGTTGGGGTCCACATCCAGGACTGTCTGGCCCCCATCCCTGTAGGTTTGAGGCTATGGGCCAGGTTGGAGCAGGAAGGTGTTCACCTCTGCCCAGACCCAGACTTTGAGGCCACTGGAGAGCACTGAGTTGAGCGAGGAAAGGTTATTTTCTCCAAATGAGCCCCCTTATAGCCAACACATACATTCTTGAGTTGTTTTGTAGGAAATCCAATTTTAGTAAATTGAATTTATTGTTATTGTCAATGGATATTCATGTGGCAAATGAGCCTAATACTTTCTTTTTACCTGCTCTCTCTCTGTTGAATTGCAAATTCACAAATAAGCATTTAAACATCCTGGGGGACCTAAGGGAATCTCTATTTTGTTTGTGCTTTGGTAATGGAATAACTATTTCTCAATGAATTCGATTTTGACATTTGTATTTCTGATATTAAGTATTAAAAACAAACACGGTATAATTCAAAAGGGTAAAGATATGGGATGACAATGCAGAATAATGGGAAATATTTTAAAGAGTCCTGGATCCACCAATTAGTTTGGTGGCCTCCAGCTAGTTACTTGAAGGTAGTAAGCCTCAGGACCTACACATGTAAATTGTGGTTGACAGTTATATCAGAGGGTTGTTTGATTATCACATTAGATACGATGACATATGTAAAATCTCTGTATCCCTACAGGCACTCGGTAAATATATATGGGAATATAAAATGATAACAATCTACAACTGGAGCAATTAGCGATCTAAACTCGAAGATGGCAGGTAGCCAGGTCGGAATTCCTACTTCTGAATGAATTATGAATTTCTCAGAAGCTTTGGCCAAGAATTTCAGTTTTCTATAAACATGGAGAACAGGGCAAGTCAATCATTATCATCCCAGACAGATGGCAATGTAATCTGCTTCAATTTCTCCATGTTCTCATCAAACAATTGCCATTTTGCATTTGCAAGTAGTTTTACCAACACAGTGATTCTATCCCCTAGATCTTTACTCCCTCTCCTTTCCCTTAATAACTTTGTTAAAAATTGCCACTTTATTATATGTAATTGAGTGGGATTTCCATCTTTGTTAATTAATTGTGGTAGTTTGCTTGCAAAATAGCTGCAATTATTCTCCTGCTGGTATCCATGTCCCCTTGCAACAGTGACTTTGCAGGTTTCCTTCTCCCTTGTTCTGGCTGATCTGGTTACCTGCTTTGGCCAACAGAATTTGGTGGAGGTGACATGTGCCAGTTCCCAGCCTCGGGGCCTCCCATGCATCTGGATGGTCCCTCAGACCTCTGTCCAGCTGCTGTGTGAACAACCCAGGCTACCAGGCTAGCTGTCCCTTCTCATGCCAGCCATCATCCAAACAGATGACAGAAATTACAGCTGAACAGTCAGGCAAATATTTTGGGCTGTGTTTGTGCATGGGGTACACCTAGGTGTCTTTCTCACCTTGTGTGGGCATCTGGGTCATATTGGCAATATCTGGAAAACCGATTTCCACTGTTAAGAACGACAGCATTTTGCATTAGCAATTTGCAAATCTCAAATAGGGAAACTGAGATAGACACATCTTTTCTGACATAAAAGCTCAACTAAAATGAGAGTCAGTAGCTTATAGGCCCCGCCCAATCTATTAATCCACAATGTTATTCATAGAGGATGCAAACCAACCTTTAAAACATACGGCATAGTATGGGGGTAGGGCGAAGAAAGACTAAGGAAAAGAAAACATTTCTTGTTAACTTGGAAAACCTACAAATATATATTCTGTTAATCAAGCCCCAAACCATATGCCCTCTTAAAAACATTTGCTAATGGATCTCTAAGATCCTTCATGCGTCAGCATAAGAATTTGAGTTTATTAGATGAATGAAGAAATTAAAGCTGCTTGGTTCTTTCAGCTGATAATCTAGTAAATATGAGAAACCTTTTCTCTTTGTTGAAGAAGTCACAAAATAAAATTATAATCATAACATATTTAAACAGTCTAAAAGCATTATGTCTTATACAATTTTAATCTTCCTGGAAACTTTACATGAAAGCATCATCAGTTTTATCTAAAAATGGCTCTCCTGCTGTTATTAATCCATGTGCCTTGCTGAGTACTCACTGCATAAGTAAGATCAAATCCATTTGGAAAATAAGAAATTGAATCTTCATCTGTTTATTAATAGATGTTAAAGTTGGGTGCCTTCCTCTCTGTACTGCTGAGCAAACCATCTTCATAGTTCTTGGATTTATTTTAGGTTGTTTATAAACATTTTTAAAACATTTTTTTTTTTTTTTTTTGAGACAGAGTCTCACTTTGTTGCCCAGGCTAGAGTGAGTGCCGTGGCGTCAGCCTAGCTCACAGCAACCTCAAACTCCTGGGCTTAAGCAATCCTGCTGCCTCAGCCTCCCAAGTAGCTGGGACTACAGGCATGCGCCATCATGCCCGGCTCATTTTTTCTATATATATTAGTTGGCCAATTAATTTCTTTCTATTTTTATAGTAGAGATGGGGTCTCGCTCTTGCTCAGGCTGGTCTCGAATTAAAACATTTTTAATAACTTAAACTAATATTTATATTTTTGACTACAAAAGCTACTCATGTTCACTGGAAAGTATAAGCCTTCATATGGGGTTGGCTGAGCCAGGACAAGGGTGAGGTGAATCTCTCATTTGCCTCTTCCATAAAATTTAATGGGATATCAAAAAACTCAGTAATATAAATAAATGATACAATGCAATATTTCAAAAAATAAAAAAATCAGTGAAAAATAAAATACATGATGAAAAAAATGTCAAGATTTTAAATAAAGACAGGCTCCCCCCCTTGCACTTGTGCGACCCTTTCTCACTCACCTCACCCTAATCCTGGCCCTAGTTTTAATAAAATTTTATTTACAAAACCAAGCAACTGGTCCATGGGCTACGGTCTACCAATTTTATTTTTTTTAAATATTGCATTAAAATATTATTTATCTTGATTACTAATATTTTGGGTGCCCCCTTACATTTTGTGCCTGAATGCCTTGCTCCAGGCCTGGGAGTTTGTATTTTATTCTAAATTCAAATGGTAAGTTAATGAAGGTTTCAAAGCAACGACTAATAGGATTTGATTTAAGTTTTAAAAAGATAGGTTTGGCTGCTGTGTAGATTGGAGGGGGAGGAGAAATGTGGGACCTGGGAGACTATTTAGGAGGTGGATACATCAGTCTAGTGATTTGGCTCTGGTCAGATCCAAGTTGTCAAAGACCACTCTGAAGCAAAGATGGTGACTACTTCCCTGTCCTCATATTGCATGTGGTAGCTCAGCATTTGTCTTACTCATTTCTCCTCAGTCCTGAGAACTCTGCCCTCTTCTGTTCTCAAACAATCTCTTGGCCTTAAATACCATCAACAGACATCTCTAGTCCTGACTTTATCCCCTCCAAACATGCATATCCAACTGCCAATTTGCTATCTCCATTCAATGTCTAGTGGGCCACACACTCAACATGGCTGAAGTTCCCCTCATAGATGTGAAAGGTAGGTGTCTTTCTGTCCTGTTGGAATTAGTCCAATCATAAATTTAGATGTTAGAAAACATCTTCATATTTCTTTGGTTTCTTTTCAGTTGTTTAAATGTGTTTTTTTGGTAATACTTAATATATATGAGTTTAGATTATGTAAACAACACATGTTCACTGGAAATTATATGTACTCCCCAAACCTGTTACTGAACTACCTTCTAGTAGAGGATGGTACCACCATCCTACCCAAATGTTCAGGCCAAAAAATTAGGAGTCTTGTGTAATTCTTCTCTTCCCCTTGTCTCCCACATTTAACCCATCCGCAAGTCCCATCAATGTTGCCAAAATGCTTCCCCATTTTTCTTTAAATGAAGTCAGTATCAA
>VSMD01061451.1:0-77296 GCA_008750895.1 Mirza zaza | reverse complement strand
ACCCAAAAGATCCAATGACACTCTACAAAAAAGACACCTGCACTCGAATGTTTATAGCAGCACAATTCATAATCGCAAGGCTGTGGAAACAGCCCAAGTGCCCATCAATCCAAGAATGGATTAATAAAATGTGGTATATGTATACCATATAGTACTATTCAGCTCTAAGAAACAACAGTGATATAGCACATCTTATATTTTCCTGGTTAGAGCTGGAACCCATACTACTAAGTGAAGTATCCCAAGAATGGAAAAACAAGCACCACATATATTCACCAGCAAACTGGTATTAACTGAGCAGCACCTAAGTGGACACATAAGTACTACAGTAATAGGGTATTGGGCAGGGGGGAGGGAGAGGGGGCGGGTATATACATACATAATGAGTGAGATGTGCACCATCTGGGGGATGGTCATGCTGGAAACTCAGACTTGTGGGGGGAGGGGGGGAAGGGGCATTTATTGAAACCTAAAATCTGTGCCCCCATAATATGCTGAAATAAAAAAAAAAGATTGTATAAGATTTCCATGTGTATAAATGAATCTAAAAGATTGTATAAGATTTTCATGTGTTACAATATAGTATATTATTTATCTTTATTGAAGAATAATTATATAAATCATGTATAAACTATATTTATTAATTGTAAAGTCCAATATTGTAAAAATGTCAAATGTACCCAAACTGGCATATAGCTTTAATGCATTCTATTCAGAAATTTCTTTTTGGAAAAGAAAGCTTTTTTCTAGAAAAACTTCCCTAAACTGTACATGCAAAAACCAAAAAAAATGTCAAGACGTGCTTGATGATGAACAAGTTATGTGACTTACTGTAAATAATATTAAGATATAATGTAAAGGTAAAGTAATAAAATTGTGTTATTTATACAAATATAGGAGAATAGATATAAAATTAATCTTATCGTATATACATTTACATATATTTGCACCCATACCCATACATGCATACAAACCCTTGCTTTATGAAAAATGACAGAATGACACTGCAAATCAGTGAAACAAGGGCTATATCACGTACAGCACTGGGACTCTGAATTAGCACATAGAGAATAACATACACAAAAATATATTTGAAGTGAATTGCAGCCATAATTAACAACAGTTAAATAATGAAGCTTGTAGAAAATAAAATTTAGCAAAATATATTTATACTAAAATAAGATGAAAAAGATTTATTTAGTAAGATATAAACATGAGTAATCGTAAAGGACTATGCTAAAAGAATAAACTCTGTCCATCTAAGTCTCTACTAAGAGAAAAGTCATGAAATAGAGGAAGGCATTTTTACCTCACATAATCTTACCTGGAATATAGAATCTGTTTTGGATTATTCACAGACTAAATAATAGACCAAGTCTCTTGCTGAAAACAGTAGAAAATTTAGAATGTATATTTATAATTATATATATATGTATATACTTTTACATATCTCAATGATACTAAGGTAATGAGGAATTCTGGAGCCAACATCATAAAAGAAAAAAAAAGAAAAAAAGGAAGATATGACACATATTTGGGGCTCATTTTTTCTAGTAGGTTCACTAGAGACATAGAGAGGAAAAGAAATTCTAGTTTTGAAATTCAAAATACAAAACAAAATCTAAATTAAATTCATTTAATAGATAAGGTGCTGTTGAGGAAAGAATTAGTGAGCTAAAAAGTTTGCCAAAATTCCAAAACTTTGCCCAGAGGAAAAAAAGATGAAAAGTTCAGAAAAATGTATGGTAGATATGGAATGTACAGCAAAAAATTCAAGTAATAGCACAGTGATCATATGACAGAACACATATATAAAAATGTAATTTTTTATAAAATTCCAGCAGATATAGCTACATTAATGTGGGGCTAACTTTAACGGAAAATGCTATTAAGGATGCAAAGAAATCTTCATAATAATAAAATAGACAAATGGGACTTAATTAAACTAAAAGCTTCTATACAGCAAAAGAAATAACCAAAAACGGTGAGCACATAGCCTGCAGAATGGGAGAAAATATTTGGAAACTACACATCCTACAGTGCACTGATATCAGGAACTCAAGCAACTCAACAACAACAACAACAAAAAACAAACCAACAAACAAGTAACTCCATTAAACTGTAAACAGTAAGAAAATGACATGAATAGACATTTTTCAAAAGAAGGCATACACACGACCAACAAGCATATGAAAAAATGTGCAACATCACTAGTCATCAAAGAAATGCAAATTAAATTAAACCACAATGTGATATATTGCGCCAGTCAGAAAGGCTATTACTAACAAGTCACACAATAACAGATGTTGGTAAGGATGCACAGAGAAAGAAACACTTATATACTGTTGGTGGGAATGTAAATTGGTACAACCTCTGGAAAACAGTAGAGAGATTTCTCAAAGACCCTAAAAATCATTACCATGAGACCCAGTTATCCCACTACTGCATATTTACCCAAAAGAAAATAAGTCACTATATCAGAAAGACATCTGAACTCATATGTTTCTCGCAGCTCTATTCACAAGAGCAAAGATTTGGAATCAAGTGAAATTTTCATCAAAGAATGAATGAATAAAGAAAATATAGGGTGTGTGTGTGTGTACATACACACACACACACAATAGAATACTTTTCAGCCATAAAAAGAATGAAATTATGCCTTTTGCAGCAACATGAATGGAACTGGAAGCCATTATCTTAAGTGAAACAATTCAGACATAGAAAATCAAATACCACATATTCTCATATGTGGAAGCTAAATAATGTGTACTCATGGACACAGAATGTGGAATAATAGATGGCATTGGAGACTTGGAAGATTTGGAAGATGGGAAGAAATGAGGAATGATAAATTACTTACTGGATACAATGTACATTATTCAGGTGATGGCTGCACTAAAAAGCTCAGACTTCACCACTATGTAATATATCCATGTAATAAAACTGCACTTGTACTACTTAAATTTATACATTTTTTAAAAAGGTTCAGCTCACCAGGAAGCAACAATTTAAATCGGTATGCAACTAACAGGCTTCCTTCCATTAAGCCAGTAAAAGAGCAAGTCATAAGGTGAAAAAAAGTATTTATAATACATACATTCAACAAAAACTCTTACCCCAATAAATGATTAACTACTGTAAAACAATAACAAAAAAATGGCAATAAAAAATTTGGTCAATATTCGTCAAATAAGCTATTTACAAGAGAAATTATCCACAAAATGAGATACATTTAAAAGAGTACTCAACCTCAGTACTAACTACAGAAATAGAAATTTAAAAAAAAAATTAACACCATAATTCCTATCATAAAAACTAAGGATGAAATCTTAAAATACTTGATGGTAGTGAGGATGCAATGCAATAGGAACATGGATACTGTGCATGTACAAGTGCAAAATGCTAAAATATATTTTTAATTTAGTGACAATTTATAATTATTTTTTTTATTTCAAAGGATAATGGGGGTACAAATGTTTTTGTTTACATGAATCACTTTTGTAATGCTCCAGTCAGGGATAAAATTGTGCCCATCACCCAGATAGTGTTCATAGTATCCACTAGGTCTCCTCACACACAAGTCTATCACAAGTCTCCTCCTCCTCCCACCCCACTGCTAGGTTTACATTGAGATTTACTTCTCTCTATGCACTTGTGTGCTCATCAGTTAGTTCCAGTTTAATAATGAATACACATGGTATTTGTTTTTCCATTATTTAGATACTTCGCTTAGGATAATGGTCTCCAGTTCCATATAATTTCTTGCAAAAAGCATTAAGTCATACTTCTTCATGGCTGAATAGCTATATGATGAGAGATTAACCTGGGTCACTCTGAAAGGTCATTTACTTTTCTCTTTTGATAGCTTAGCAGAGAGTTGGCTTACCTGTACTGAGAGATCTGGATAACAGGGAGATTGATTTCAATTTGCCTGCCACTTGTGACTGTTACCTCACATGGGTCCTTGGTATGCTGACCTTGCCATTCAAACTGCATAGTGCCTGAGGATTCCTTGGTATAGTTCTTGTTACCTAAAGAAGCTCAGTGTCCCCTATCCAATTTCCAACTAGTCTTTGAAAAAGCAAGGCTTTCCTGGGCCTGAGAACCCCTCAGTACAGTTCTTGTACTTGTAACTTAAAAGTGTTTGGTGCCCCCTACTCCATTTCTATCAAATCTGTGAAAAAGCAAGCCTATAAAAACATATTTACAAGAGCTTGATAGCATGCACCTGCAGTTCCACATACTCTGGTGTTGAATGAGGATTAGTGCCTGTCAATAATCACTGTATTCCCACCTGGACAACAGAGTGAGACAACTCAGTCTCTAAAAAAATTTTTTGTTTAAAAGCAAATGTTGTAGGGAAACTTTTCACGTTCTCTCTTGCAATGCTTTTGCTGCATGCCCAGCCTGCTGGCCCACCCTGGACTCCCTCTGCTCAAATTTTGCCCACAGTACACACAGAACATGTAGGCTCTGCTTATACTTCTGAAAAATAAGAATTCACAAGACTACATGTGCTCTACTACTTCTCTGGATGTAAGTTTTCCCCCAATAAATCCTGTTATATCTGCACTGTGTATGCTCAGGGTGTGATCTGTGATCCACTTGCCTGACCTAACAATTTGGAGAAATCTTATATCCATAATGTTGAGCAAAATAAATCACTCATAAAAAATATATGAACTTGGCGATTATGTTTACATATGTTTCAAAACAAGCAAGACAAATTTGTAGCATTTGACACTAGGACATTGGTGCCTCTAGAAAGGAGAAAGTAGTGACTGATCATGGGCACAAAGGAGTTCTAAGAAGCTAATAATGTATTATATTTTGATCTGTGATGGTTACATGTGTGGTTGATTCACTCATCAATACATATATGTTCTGTATGCTTTATCTTGGAATTAAATGATGCCATTTAATGTTGATATATTAAACAATCAGGCTTTAAGTATTTTTACCATAATACACATGTTGCAGAGACTGTGCTCACTAAATGTTCCCTGACTTCCTCTACTTTTTCCAGACTTCTTTGTGGGTCATTTTGAGACCTGTGAGCAGACAAGACAGTGAGCAGAATTACTATGTGCTACTTTGGGGCTGAGGCTTGTAAGAACTAGTATTTTTTTGTATCTTTCTCTTCTGCTGCCATGATGTCCTTGGAGGCCACATATTCCAGATGGTGTCACTACCAGATGGAAGGAGGCTTCCCAACCCCCATCAATCTTTATGTAGTTGGAAATGAACCTGTGCATTAAGCAGCTGAGTTTCCTTTTTTTTAAGAAACCAGAACTAATTACCTTAATACCAAATGTCAACATTACGAACAATAAACAAATCAATGAAATTTGGTGGTGAAAAGGAAAGGGATAAAAGGATATGTACTTCTTTTTATTGCTGAGGGTAATAAGTAAAATATATTAAAAATATAAAACTTTTACGCAATTATCTTTTAAATGCTGCTATTAGTTCGAAAATATGTCTTTAAAATTATCAGAAGCAACATTCACAAAGGAAAGATTGCTTCTTATGTAATCTTTGAATATACCTAGAAAAGACACAAGAGAATTTAACATTGGTTGTCTCCACAAGTGGGATCATGTGAATGTATTATATGTACAATCCATAAATAAGAATTAAATATATAAAATTTTATAACTTATTTTAATAAAAATAAAGCATTCTGTTTAGATGTGAATTTCCCATTTGAAAAAATCATTTGTAATGGTTATTAGAGTACCTCATTAAATGTGTCTATTTGTCCTTCCTAAATTGTCCTTGAAAATATCGGTGAAATATAGATATAAACAGTATCTAATTTATTTTAAAATGTAACATAGCTTGTCTCAGCAAGTGATAATTCAATTTACCAGATACTCAAGATTCACTAAATAAAGCATTACATAAAAAAACTTTGCTTAATTCTTTCTCTCATCATAGCTCAAATGTTCCATGTAGTCAAAGTTTCTAAAGACTCTGGAATTTAACAGGAAAGGTAGGATTTCTTCCTTTTGGGCTACTCTGATTTTGTTGAGGTAAAAATTTAGTGATATTATTCATTTTCAGAGTAGAAAAGGATAAATTAAATATAAACAAAATTGTATGAATAACAACGGCTTTGAAGAAGCCATTGCTTCTTGCAACAATGAAGACATAAAATAGACATTGAGCATATGTTTTACTCTGTCAGAGCATGGCCTACCAATTCAACACAGCATTCTCAAATTTTTCCTTGCCAGGGAGTTAAAACTATATTTTATATGCTTACATACCATAAAAATAACCTGAGTAGATCAATGATAAACTCTTCAGTATGCCAGATTTTTCTATTATCCAGTTAGGAAAATATCAGCCAAAATTTTATGTGTTCCTATAAATATTTTCTATAGATAGCTCCTCTATGGATAATAAAAATTACACAACTCATAGGGGCACTTTTAATAATGTATCTTCAAAATGCATCTTTTAATAGTTGAAGCATTTATCAAAGTTCTAACATAAAAGTTGGAGTACATACTTTCCTCTTCAACACTGTTCCTGATTTTACATACATTTTATTTTGACTCTAGAAAAAGTTAAACCTAAGTCACATTATGATCAAATGATTTAGTTTAAACACATATGAAAGCCACTTCATCCCCTTCCTCATTCCAGTTGGCCTTTTCTGACCCTTCTCAACTCTATTACATTTGTCTGATGATGTATTGTTATTTCAAAGCTTGATTGAGGGGCTTATTGATTTCAGCCACTGCTCTCAATGATATATAAATAAGTCTGAAAGCAAGAAGGTTTAAATTTGGTAATGAAAGAAAAGCCTCCTTCATGACATCCACAAGATTTCTTTGATGGTTTATCTGATGGGTTGTCAGAAAAGGGTGTACCCAAGAAAACTCAGCTCCTATGAAAGAAAAAGATCCAGTCAGTAAACTCCAGAGATGTAGCTCTAGGACTTTTATAAATTTTAATGGGGAGCTGAAATATATTTTGACTGAAATGGTATTTTCATTCCTTTGATATAAAGGTAAACATTTGTGAGAGAAAGAACTTGCAAGAAATGAATAGTCGAATGTGAACACACACATACAGTCATGCATCGTATATCAACAAGAATAAGTTCTGAGAAATGTGTCATTAGGTGATTTTGCCATTGTGCAAACATCATAGAGTATATTATACAAATGTAGATAGTATGGCCTACTACATGCCTAGGCTATCTAGTATAGCCTATTGCTCCTAGGCTACAAACCTGTACAGCATGTCACTATACTAAATACTGCAGGTAATTGTAACACAGAAGTTAAGTATCTGTGTATCTAAACATATATAAACACAAAAAATGTACAATAAACTATATTGAAATATATATGACTATCATTGTGTGGCACATGACTCTATATACAGTTTTCTTATTCATTGAAAACAGACCCCGAAACAAAGGCTTACGTACAGGTAGCTTATCCAGAGAGTGAACACAAGGAAGAAGCGAGAGTGACAAACATGGGGAAGTAAAAAGAAAAGGGAGGAGGGAAAGACAGGAGTATGTGTTATCCATTCTGCAGCTGCTACATGTGGCTGGTGCTTGATGTGACTGGGGTGAGAAGATATATAAATGTAATTCAGTATGGTTGGCTTTGGAGACAAAAGTAGAAAGTATTTGGCTCTTGGTTTCTGTTCCTTCATTAAATAAAGGTGTCCCCTTGAACTTAATTTTCATGCTCTTTAAATTGCATATACAAGAGTACTGAGCTGGTTCCCTGAGTGTCACACATTCCCACATTGCAGGGTGATAGGAGCCTTGGAACAGGAATAAAGATTTATTTTCATTAGGAAAGAGCTTACTCTGTGATAAACTGGTCAAAGCCTGCTTGTCACTGTTGTCCTGCAATAGTGGCTGGAGCAAAAGTTGGGCCAAGAGGATCTTATAAGTAATATTGTCTGTCTGATACAGTTTTCTACTATAAAATTAAATATAAATCTTAGTTTAGTGATTATCAGTGTTTGATCTTGATTATTTGAAGCATCATCTTCACCCAGTAATCTGTCAGTGACCTAAAAAATGAACTTTAGATATTTTTATACCTATACCTTCATTAAATTTCTGTATTATTAATATAAACTATGAATTAATTGAATTAACCTAATAAAATTTCATATTTAGACAAGTATTAGTGAGTAGAAAATTTTATGACATCTGAGGTACCTAAGTGGTAATCTTGGCCTTGGACCCTCTTTTCAACACATAAATCCTGATGGAATATTTAGGAAAAAATTGATAATGTAATACATGATATTCTAGCAACTATTAATAATAACTGATAAAACATTAACACAGTTTGAGTTGTGTCTTTCTTAATCATTGTAAACACTCTAAGAAATATCATTATTCATCAATAGAGCATTCCAAGAGTCTAAAGTTAGAATGTACATTTTCCTGGGTCTAAACACAAGGTTTGGAATGTAAAAATAATTGCTGTATAAGGTCTTTTCTGGTACAAAGACTTGTTGAAGCATTTTGCCCAGATCCTAACATTTAGAAAATGAAAATAATCTCCCTTGAATATGAAAAAGATATTATGTAGAATGAAATGAAATGTAAAGATGAGTTGAGAACTTCATCTAAGTTCCTTTTAATGTTCACAATCATGATGTTGTCTCTATAAATATTTCAACTTAATCCTCTGTCTTAATAGTGTTTCATTTTGTTCTTTTTTTCTCACTCTCTAGTTTTATTTTAGTCATTATATTCTTTGTTAATCTTATGTTTTAATTGTTGGCTGTTATTTTCATTCTATATTTTATTAGTATTTGTTCATTATATCTCAAACTTTTATAATTCTGTCTTTATTTGATTCCTTAAAATTTTAAATATTTGATTGAGAAAAAAATGGATGCATCCACATATACTTAAAATAACATAGTATTGCTGTCCCCAATGAGTGCTAACATTTTCACAGTAAATAAGTGTATTTTTATTTAATTAGTTGATATATTACATTCATGGACTCACATAAAACTAGAGCAAACTTGTTTAATGTTTTATGAGTTTTATACCAATTATTCACAGTGGACATGGATATTCAAATCTAAGGAAAAGAAAAAGAAAAAGAAAGGTTTGTATATAATTACAAAATATTTACTAGGGAAAATATGAAAGTTGAATATCAATAAGTGGATTTATTAATTCTTGAGAAGCAATAAATATTTTGAAATGCTAAAAAGTGAAGGTAGCTTAGAGAATAAAAGACTTAATGGTAACAATATTTTAAATTTTATAGGGATAAATATTGTTAAACTATATGAAGTTTAATAATAAAGCTTATTAAATTGACTTAGAAATTTGAGTGAATGTTAGTCTTTTCAATAAATGGTGCTGAGAAAACTGGATATTCACATGCAGAAGAATGAAACTACATCACCACTTCTTACCCTATACAATAATGAACTCAAAATGGATCAAAGACCTAAATGTAAGACCCCCAAATGATAAAACAAGTAGAAGAAAACATATAGGAAACACTTCAGGACATTCATTTGGGAAAATATTTTATGAATAAAGCCTCAAAAACACAAGCAACAAAAGCAAAAATTAACTGAATTATATCAAGTTAAATAGGTTCTTCATAGCAAAGAAAACAATCTAGTGGAAAGACAACCAGCAGCCTTGGAGAAAATATTCACAAGCTATTCATCTGACTGGACACTAATATCTAAAATATACAAGGAACACAAACATCTCAACAGCAAAAAGACAAACACTCTGATTAAAAAGTTGACAAATTATCTGAATGGACATTTCTCAACAGATGTGCAAATGGACAGCAAATATATGAAAAAATGATCCCCATCCCTAGTCATCAGGGATATGCAAATGAAAACCACAATGAGGCATCATCTTACCCCAGTTAGGATGGCTATTAGCAAACAAACAAAAAAATAACAACTGCTGGTGAGGATACAGAGAAAAGGGAATGCTTATATGCTATTGATGGGTATGTAATCTAGTACAGCCCCTGTGGAAAACAATATGGAGGTTCCTCAAAAAACTAAAATAGAACTACCATATGATCCAGCAATCCCATTACTAAGCACTTATTCAAAGGAAAGGAAACCAGTATATTGAAGAGCTATCTGTACCCCATGTTCATTGCAGCATTATTCACAATAGCCAAGATATGAAATCAACCTAGGTGCCCAAAGTCAGATGAATGGATAAAGAAAATGTGGTGTGTATACTGAATGGAATACTATTTGGTACTAAAAAGAGAATGAAATCCTGTCATTCGTGGCAGCATAGATGGTCTTGGAGGACATTACGTTAAGTGAAATAAATCAGGACAGAAGACTAAAACACCACATGTTCTCACTTATATGAAGAAGCTAAAAAAAAAAAAAAGTTGATCTCATAGAAGTAAAATGTAGAAGAGAGGCTACTAGAGGCTGAAAATGATAGTGGGAAGAAGGGATGAAGAGAGACTTGTTAAAGGACACAACATTACAGCTAAATAGGTGTAAGAAATTCTAATATTCTATACTGTGGGATGACTATAATTAACAATAACATAAAATTTCAAATATTTAAAAGTAGGATACTGAATGTTCCCAAAAAGAAATGATAAATGTTTGAGATGATGAATATGTTAACTACTCTGATGTGATCGGTATACGTTATATATTTTGCAACATCACTATGTAGTCAAAAAATATGTACAATTATCATATGCCAATTAAAAGATTAAAATAAATATAAAAAAGAATACATGAGCAGTGGCTGGATTGTATAATAACAAGAGATGCAGATTCTGGAGAAATATAACTCAAGTCAGTTCCACCACATATTAGTTGCCTGATTTTGGAGTGATTAAGTTAACTTCTCTTTGTATTGCTTTCTTCATCAGTAAAGTAAAAGAGCATAATAATAGTCCTTACTGCAAAATACTGCTGTTAATATTAAATTAATTTCTGCATGTCAGAAACATTGATTGATAGATGTAGTCAAAGTTTATTGTCATATACACACGTGTGTATTTGTGTGTATGTGTGTATGTATATATATACATGTCAACTATGTATATACATGTTATATATATACATGTATATATGTATATATACATGTATATATACATGACATGTATATATACATGTCAACATATATATGTTGACATGTATGTATATACATATATATGTATATATATGTGTGTGTGTATATATATACATGTCAACTAACTCTTTCTAAATCTTGAATTTTAATTCAAGATTTAGAAAGAGTTAGTTGGCACCCATCCTCATCAAATTTTGAATTGATCAAATGGTTCTACACTCTGAGGGAGAGAAAGGGAGATAGAAAGGGATTGGGATTTATTTTACATTATTATATATTTCAGTATAATTATCCAAATGATGATGAGGCTACAATCCATCTCTTATGAGGAATTGATAAACAGACTGGTTATATTTAACCTTGATAAAGAAGACATATTGATTTAAACTTTTTTAGAATTAAGATTTAGACCCAGGATTAGAATGGTTGGTGGAAAGTTTCCGGACTACAACGTCCCTCTCAATATTATAAAACTTTATTTTTTTTAAGTTGTATGTTTTTAAATATTGAAATGTTTGCCTTGGAATGTAAATTAGTAAGAACATGTATGGTTTTGATGAGATCTTGACAGTTATGCTCTACCAAGTGGTAAATATAGCATACAGGTGGTTATGCCAGGAGACATATGAGGCCTTTCCGGACACTAAAGTTCCATGATTCTTACAATAGCAAAAAACAAACAAACAAACAAAAAACTACCATGAGGTCATGATCACATAGTGTGAGGACATGTAACAAATTGAAAGACATAGGAAAAATGTCACAAAGTGATTTTTTTTCGGAGCAACAGATGTATAGAACTTTAAAAATAGGTGCAGGAAACTACATATTTCATTTTTAAAGTTTAAAAAAATAATTTTAAATTAAAGTTACATTCAATTTTTATTTTAAAATCAAAAGAGAAACAAAGCCAATGCATAACTTGCTAGACCTCTGATTTTCTAACAGCCAAAAAATTGTGAACTTCTCTTTGGTATACAATGTGTTTACAATAGCTGCTGTGTAAGAAGGTATGTTTATTTCTTTTAGTCAAAAACCGCTCAATTTGAAGTAGGACTAATGAATTGAGTAGGAAAGATAAGTCTAAAATACACATTGTCCTGAATTAAATAGAAATAATTTCTCACAACAATTTTATGCTTTATACTCCCTATAAATTTGACAATACAGAAAACAGCATTATGAAAAGTGTTTGGTCTCATTGTTCTTGTCTCATTTTACACACAAGGAAACTGACCTACATTCCTTCTAATTTCTAGAAGTAAAAAAAAGTTCGATCTTCTGACACCAAGTGTAGTTACATTTCCACTACACTAGACAATAAATTAATGTCTATAACACCTTTACCTTTATGACAGTTGAATTAATATTGTATATATATATATATATATTTAGCTGTCATGATAACTTTATACTTATTTATTGCTCCTGACATCATATTTCTTATCCATTCTGTGATGGTTAATTTTATGTGTCAACATGCCTAGGCTGTAATGCCCAGTTGTTTAGTCAAATAGAAGTCCAGATATTGCTGTGAAGATATTTTTTAAATATTATTTACATTTATACAAAGTAGACTTGTGAATAAAGTAGATTACCCTCCAATTTATGGGTGGGCCTCATCCAATCAGTTGAAGCACTTCAGAGTAAAGTCTGAGGTTTCTGAAGGAAGCAATAATTTTGCCTCAAGGCTGCAACATATAAACTCCACCTGAGTTTTCCACCTGCATATTTAAGACTCAAAACACCAGCTATTACCTGAATTTCCAGTCTGACAGCCTCCCCTACAAATTTCAGACTTAACAGCCTCCACAATAGTGTAAGCTTAATTCCACAAAATAAATCTCTGTCTCTCTTTCTCTCCCTATTTATGTATGCTATTGGTTTTGCTTCTCTGAAGACCCTTGACTAATAGACATTCCATGTCTCATACTGTTTACTTTAAATCATTACTCTGTGATGTTTTTTACTGCTTTCTGTGAATAATCTTGCTATTTCATCAGTTTATCTGAATCGTTCATAACCTTATGACAATTTTTCACATCCATTCTATGTGAAATTAAAACTTTTAAACATATGTTGCCTTTGTTCTTCACCTACATGTTTTAATCCTCCTGGTTTCCAAGGGGCTATTCTTCCTCTTCCATTTTATGCTATCATATGGCATTACATTTTATGTTCTAATCTTTTATAGTCCATGATTATTGCATGATTCTAAAATCTGCTTGTACTTTTTGAGTCAATCTTTGTTTTCAGCCCATTAACCTTTTTTTTATTCTCACCAAAAGAGTATGAGGTTTCCTCTATGACGATGTTATAATTAAATACATTTATTATAGAGACATTTTCTTGAAAATTTTATGGTATCATTTTGTTGATAAAATTCCCTTTGAGAGTACTTGGACACAGAGAGTCTGAATAGTAAGTATGTGCTTATGTTTATAACTTGTTTTTACCCCTCATATGTTAGCAAGTATTTGTATGATAAACATAGAATTGCATTCTAAAATAATAATATCACTTTTAAATATATAACAGAAAGGCTAAAGAATCTAATATAACTTTTCACAATAGTATAGGAGTCCCTCCTTTTTATGAATAACTAGAATGAAAGGAAGCAAACATATTTTCAATCTAAAATAAAATCATATTCAAAGCTAATATGCATTTAATATTTGGGAAAATATATTTAAAGCCAATGTCTTCATTAATATCTATTTCTCTCTAGATTAACAGACAGACAGAAGTCAGAATGGAATGGATTCATTGAACTTCTCATGAAATGTTTAATGTCTCACTTTGTCCTTTCCAGCCCCCTCATGAAGGAGAAGTGATAAACGTGCAGCTAACATGTGTGGTTATAATCTGAGATATAGATGGAACTATATTTAGGGAAGGTCATTTGTGTGATAGACATATTTTCTTACTTTCTTTTCATTCCATCACTTCGATGATTTGAGGAGAAACCATAAGCTGTGACCCCTGCCAGTCATCTTAGTTTCTATGGGGAGAGAGGACACTTTTATTGGACATTTGTCCTAAACAACATTCTCCAACACAGCATTTATCAGATGGCATTGCATTCTAGGGTGCAGGTGAGAGATATATAGATGGCAGTATTTTGTTGACCAAGTCTTAGTCCACTTGGGCTGCTACAACAAAGCATTGTAAACTAAGAATGTTATTAACAACAGAAGTTTGTTTCTCACAGATCTAAAGGCTGTAGTTCAATACCAAGCATGAGTAGATAGGGTGTTGGTTGAGGACCCACTTTCTGGTTGTCAGATGATATATTCTAGCTGTGTCCTCACATAGTGGAAGGGGAAGAGGTCTCTCTTTGAGGCCTCCTCTATAAAGGAACTAATCCCATTTATGAAAGCTCTGTTCTCATAACCTAATCAACCCCCAAAGACCCCATACAAAATACTTTCACATTGGGATTACGTTTCAACATATGAATTTTGAGGGAGAGACAAACATTCAAATCATAGCACCTATAAATCTGAATTACTCTGAATCATACTATTTCAAAAGAAGGGTTTTTTATCTCTATGTTTTTTGTTATTTTTCTGTAGCTATTTGTTCAGGAGCCTGAAGGAAGAGATATAATCAACCAGACAGACAGGAGTCAGATATTCTTTTCTTTCTGGCTCTAATGCAATAATTTGTGTATTGATAATCATCACCAATCTCTAACAGTCTTTTCAAGTGCGTTTTATGTTTTATTTATTTACTTATATCAGAATATTATGGGGGTACAAATGTTTACCTATATTGCCTTTGTCCCACGCAAATCAGAGCTTCAAGTGTGTCCATCCCCCAGATGCTGTGCACTGCACCCATTAGATGTGTATATACCCAACCCTCCACCCCCATCTGCCCAACACCTGATGAATGTTATTACTATATGTGCACTTAAGTGTAGATAGGTTAATACCAATTTGATGGTGAGTGCATGTGGTGCTTGTTTTTCCATTCTTCAAGTGCATTTTAAATACTGTTAAAATTTTTTTGTTATGTCTTCAATTTTTGATATAGCCACCAAACTGCATAGAATTGGAATTTTTATTACAAACATGATTTAATATCTGAAGAACCATTTAAAGTATGCTATTTGAAGAGGATAATATATTAAACCAAAAATCATCCCAATAACTCAGCTCAATATAATGAAGCATATAAATTATATAATCATATAACCTGTCTTAATAAAATGGGATAATGATGTGTTAAACAGTGATTAGAGAAAGAATGTTCAGTGCATTCATTATTGTTAAACAATCTCCCATGTCCCATTTTTTTCCTCAAACTGTGCCCCTATTCCCATGGAATACCTAATAGACATAATACTAATCTCCAGTCATTTATTAAGATAATTAATTATTAATATATAAATATGAAAGTGTATACATTAGTCATGTTATCTTAATGAACTTCATTGTCTACTAAACCAGTGAAAACATTGTGTAATCTTGTGCTTTCTCAACTTTAACTTTTATACCAATCACCTGTAGACCTTGTTAAAATGTACCTTATATTAAACATTTTTAAGATTGTTCCATGCTATCTGGTCCTGTTTCTAAAATGCAATGATATTTGACATTGTCAGCCTGATTTCTGTTGTCTACTCATTATAATGCTATACTTAATTGTCCTTTTTAAAAAATATCAGAGTTGTTACTATATAGCAACCTCAAAATCTTCTTTTCCTATCTATGTTCCCCTGAATCTCAGGATTTGAGCAAAAGCTAGCCTTTGTTTAAAGCTTTAGTCTTTTTCCCTGCCATTTAAAGTACTCAATACATTTAACATATTCTTCTATGACTATGTTTCTTAGATTGCGTGGTCCCTGTTGACTCCACCTCAATCCTTATATTCCTTTTTTAAATTTTTATTTCAACATATTACGGTGGTACAAATGTTTAGGTTACATATATTGTCCTTGTCCCTCCCAAGCCAGAGCTTCACATGTGTCCATTCCGCAGACGGTGCACACTGCACCCATCAGATGTGTATATAACCATCCTCTCCTCCCTGCTAAGCCAGGGTAGGCTACATTGACAGTGAATCTTCTGTAGTGATAATTATATATTGTTTTATTTTAAAATATTTTTTATCATTGCTTTACTGAGGAGATAATTATATTTTACCCACTTTCTTTTATTCATATATTTATAGTTTAATATTTTAATCAAAGTTTCTTAACCAAAGAATTCTGAACTATGTCTTTTATTGACTTTCATTTATATACTCTGGAACTTTGATGATACATGGTTGAAATGGATAGACAAAATAATATATTTACTTTTGACTGTAAAATTGTTCTGTAATAAATCTTAATTAAATTATTAATCAAGTCAATGATCAAATGATAATTAAAATAGGGCATTTTATATGTTTTAATAAGTAAAATTATAAAAATACATGTTCGCTGAACAAAAGTCAGTGCCCCAAAATAAAATATAATATTCCTCTAGATTTAAAAAATCACCAATAAATGTAGTAATTAAATCAGTTTTCTGATTAGAAATCATATTAGTAGCAGGTTTTACTTTGACTTTTATTCTTTGCATTATTAAAGCAACCATACTAATAAGAAACAAAAATAAGTGAAAAAAAGCAAACCCAGGAAGAAGAAAGTTCTAAATCTTCTATATACTAAGGGAACTGTCAGTGTATAAAACTGCAACTTCAAGCAAAATTTGCCATTTTCAGTGCAGATGCTTGTGGAAGAAAATTAGCTGGCATACTAAAATAGTGATGAGCTCACAGTCATCTTTAAAATTAAATGTCTAATTTAGTAATAAGTGGGCCTTCCAAAAATGTTCTAGATATATGGTAGGGGAGAAATATATATTTGCATTTTAGGATAGCTGTACCATTAAGAAGAAAATTGCCCCTTTCTTGTCTTTCAGTTACTTAAGATCAAATTGTTGGCTCAGTGTCTATGATCATCCTGGTGGCTGCATGCCAGATTAGCAATATTGCAAACCTGAGTCTATCAGCTCAGGGTAGTGTTGCTGGCACGAGCTTCTGCAGCACTTAATTTAATTAGATGAGGCTTCCATTGTTGAAACTGCTGAACACAGTATTTTTGACTGAGCCAAGGAAGAATCTAATTTATTAGACCTTTGAAACTGTGCTTTCGAATTGTTATTGTGGTGTCTCACAGCAACTGCAATGTTTTGAATATAAATTCTGAGTCCCAAGGAAAGCAGTATTTCAGGGATCTATCCTGTGTTTATTGCTGATGCACTAGGCATTTTTCTTTGGAGCCATACACCCTATTATGATCTTGGTTATTGTTGGCTTGCAAGTTAGAATATAGTTTCCCATTATTATTCCACAAAAAAATTGGGTGTCGTGACGGTAGTAGTGAGCTGGGATTAAGGAGAGCTACATTTTATTTCACCTCTGTTTTATTGAGTGATATTGAACCTTCTATTTCATTCCAGCAGGCTTTATATACGAGGAAAAAGACAGACAGTGCTCTTGAAACAATAGCTGCTATAAAGCTTATAAAATAATTCTAAAAGAAGCTTTAAGGTATTTAGGAGAAATGAAATTTCTGTTTATTGAGCAACTGCTGCATGCTTGGTCTAAAGCGGTTAACAAACAAACAAAATAAACAACAACACAAAACCCTTGGTCCTTGCCCCAGAAGAGATTATATCTAAAGGGAAGGAAAAAATGATGAATATGCTTGCTAAGAACATGCCAGTTTTGTAAATAAAACTAAAAATAATTTGTGAAGTATATTCAATTTGAGTAGCAGAAAGTATATTCATATTTTATGTTAAACACAAAAGAAGAATAAAATTACAACTCTATAATCATTTTAGAAAGATTTATATTTTTGGTTCTTTCTTTAAAAGTAGTTGAAAGTGTTTTTCTGAACATCAATGTTCTCTGCAAAAGGTGATGGATTTAAATGTTTAGGTAAGAATGTTCATTACATCACACAGCAGTTACATTTACATTTACCGAGAAAATTCATTGATTTTACCATTTGTGATTTAAGCAGTGTTCCAAATCCTGAAGTTACTACAGAAAATAAGATAGCTATGATCTCTGTTCTAAGTTCCTAATAGAATTTATAGTCTTGCAGGACATTGCTATACACACACACATACACACACACTCACACACACACACAGTCAAGTAATACATTACAAAGGATACTATGGTGCATGAAAAGATATAATAAAAGGATCTAACCTTGGCTGATGAGTCCGAAGTAGGCTTACCTGAGAAAATTATGGTTAAGCTGTTCTCTGATAGGTGGATAGAATTTAGCCAGGGGAGGTTCGATGAGCTTAAGTTATTACGGCTTTCCATTCTTGTTGACACATAGATAGCTTTCTGTTTTTCTAAAGGGAATAGCTCTGTTCTTCATCAAGAAAATAGACAGCAAGTATAAAGAGAAAGAAAAGTTAATCTAGGACTAAATGCCTATATAGATTCAAATAATTTAGATTGTTTTTAAAGGAAAAAAGGAAGGAAAGTGAAAAATTTCATTAAAAGTTATCCTTTTGCATAATTTTTATTATATAATAAAAAGTTAAAATATTTAAGTGAGTTATATATAATATTTTAAGTAATTTGCTACTGAAAAAAACTTGCATGACTAAAAATATGTAGAACTTATATTTAGTATTGCTATTTTTGTTGTTGTGCTATTATTGCTTAAATAAATGAGTCTTTATAACTTTTTATTTATCTGGAGAAAAATGAATGCTTTTACTTAATGCATTGAGATTCTTTGCTATGAAGTGGCTGTAGAATGGGAAGGTGGGCTACAATAGAGCCAGAGGAAGGGTGCAAAGGATGGAGAACAAGATCATGGGAGGTCCTTAAAACCAGTGCTTTCGAACTGCAAAGTGCATCCAAGCCACCTCGGGATGTTGCCAGTATATAGGTGATGAATTGGTATAACTAGGGTGACATCTGAGAATCTGTATTTAGAACAAGCCTCTAGGTGATTATGTATTTATTGGTCTAAAAACCGCACTTTGAATAATATAATTTTAAACTTCATGAAGATTTTAGACATGATTTTATTTTATTTTTTATTTCAGCATATTACAGGGGTACAGACGTTTAGGTTACATATATTGCCTTTGCCCCATCCGAGTCAGAGCTTCAAGTGTGTCCATCCCCCAGATGGCATGCACTGCACCCATTAGGTGTGAATATACCCACCCCCACATTCCCCCTCCCACCTGCCTGACACCCGATGCATGTTACTACTATATGTGCACTTAAGTGTTGATCAGTTAATACCAATTTGATGGTGAGTACATGTGGTGCTTGTTATTCCATTCTTGTGATACTTCACATAGTAGAATGGGCTCCAGCTCTATCCAGTATAATACAAGATGTGATAGATCATTGTTTTTTGTCATTGAGTAGTATTCTGTGGTATACATATACCACGTTTTATTAATCCACTCATGTATTGATGGGCACTTGAGTTGTCTCCACAACTTTGCAATTGTGCATTGTGATACTATAAACATTCGAGTGTGGATGTCTTTTTTATGGACTTCTTTTTTTTTTTTTTGGTAGATGCCCAGTAATAAGATTGCTGGATCAAATGGTAGTTCTACTTGTAGCTCTTTATGGTATCTCCATATCACTTTCCATAGAGGTTATACTAGTTTGCAGTCCCACCAGCAGTGTATCAGTGTTCCTATCTCTTTGCATCCACACCAACATTTGTTTTGGTATTTTTTGATAAATGCCATTCTTGCTGGAGTTAAGTAATATCTCATTGTGGTTCTGATTTGCATTTCCCTTATGATTAGAGATGTTGAGCATTTTTCCACATTTTGTTGGCCATTAGTCTGTCTTCTTTTGAGAAGTTTCTGTTCATGTTCTTTGCCTACTTTTTAATAGGTTTTTTTTTATTTTTTCTTGCGGATTTTCCTGAGTTCTATGTAGATTCCAGCTATTAACCTTTTATTAGATGTGTAGCATGCAAATATTTTCTCCCATTTTGTAGGTTGTCTGTTTGCTGTCATGATAATTTGCTTGGTCGTGCAGATGCTATTTTGATCAAGTCCCATTTATTTATTTTTGTTATTGCTGTGATTGCTTTTGGGGTCTTCTTCATAAATTCTTTCCCTTAGTCCTATGTCTATAAGAGTTTTTCCAACATTTTCTTCTAGAATTCTCATAGTTTTATGCCTTAGGTTTAAGTCTGGTATCCACTGTGAGCTGATTTGTGTGAGAGGTAAGAGGTGCAGATCCTGTTTCAGTCTTCTACATGTGGCTATCCAGTTTTCCCAGCCCCATTTATTAAGGATTTCAAGCAGAGTAGTGACAGATGTCATTCTTTTTTTTTATTTCAACATATTATGGGGGTACAGATTTTAAGGTTTCAATAAATGCCCTTTCCCCCCCTTCCCCACAAGTCTGGGTCTCCAGCATGACCATCCCCCAGATGGTGCACATCTCACTCATTATGTATGTATATACCCACCCCCTCCCCCCTGCCCAATACCCTATTACTGTAGAACCTATGCGTCCACTTAGGTGCTGCTCAGTTAATACCAGTTTGCTGGTGAGTATATGTGGTGCTTGTTTTTCCATTCTTGGGATACTTCACTTAGTAGTATGGGTTCCAGCTCTAACCAGGAAAATATAAGATGTGCTATATCACCGTTGTTTCTTAGAGCTGAATAGTACTCCATGGTATACATATACCACATTTTATTAATCCATTCTTGGATTGATGGGCACTTGGGCTGTTTCCACAGCCTTGCAATTATGAATTGTGCTGCTATAAACATTCGAGTGCAGGTGTCTTTTTTGTAGAGTGTCATTGGATCTTTGGGGTAGATGCCCAGCAATGGGATTGATGGATCAAATGGTAGATTCACTTGTATCGCTTTAAGGTATCTCCATATTGCTTTCCACAGAGGTTGAACTAGTTTGCAGTCCCACCAGTAACAGATGTCATTCTTATTTTTAAAAGATCACTCTATGAAAAGACATAGAGGAACCTTAAGTGCATATTATTAAGTAAAACAAGCCAGTCTGAAAAGTCTACATACTGATTGATTACCAGATATGATATTCTGGTGAAGATAAAGCTATGGAGATAAAAAAAAGGTCAGTGGTTGTCACGGATTCAGGAGGAGGGATGGAGAGATGAATTGGAACCAGGAGTGATTTTTAGGGCCATGAAATTATTATGTATGATACTATAATGGTGGGATCATGTCCTTATGCTTTGTCAAAACCAAAAGAATACAAAATACAAAGAATTAATCTTAATGCAAACTATGGATATTAGTTAATAATAATATATCAATATTGGTTCATTAATTGTACAAATGTATCACATTAATGTAAGATGTTAATAATAGGGGAATCTGTGTGGTGGGTGAGAGAGAGGTTATACAGAGAATCTACTTTCTGCTTAATTATTCTGTAAAGCTAAAACTACTCTAAAAAAGAAAGCCTATTAATTAAAAAATCACTCTTATTGCACTGTAACAACATATCCCCCAAAAAATAATGCAGTGAAAAAACTAATTTTACCATGTAATTGTTTTTCAAAATCAAATTAGTACTGTAAAGTATCATGAGGCCATTATCATACATCCATTGTCCATGACACAAAAGATGTGTTCCTTTGGTTTCTACAATACCATGAGAATAAAAATAAAAATAAGCATGCAAATCAAATAGAACAGTTAAAACTACAGACTTTCACCAAACCCATGAATATGTAATTATGTTTTATTCCTTTGGTACATTGTGCCTTTAGTATGTGGTTGATAATATTTAATGGCACAGAAAACTCTGGTCGGAATACAAATGGAGAGAAATATACAAACTTATAGTATATTTACAAAAAGGAGTCAGTAGGACTTGACTCACAGACTATGAGGCCAAAGGGAATACAGTGTCTAGGATTAGTCTTAAGCACATGGACTACACAACTGATTAGGTAGTGGTAGTTTTTACTGTCACAGAGATTATGGGAAAAGAATTGTTATTAGGAGGTAGCTAATAGAAATAATGGATCATGGAATACTTGTTGGCTTAAGAGAGAAACAAAAAGATGGTAATGAGTGGAAAATATGCATGAATAAATAATCAATAAGAAAATAAATCAAGTTATAATTCCTAATAAAATCATAGTAAAATTGTGTTGGGGTAGCTGAGATGAGAGGGTTACCTTGTTTTAGTAAATATTTAAATTAATAATTTCAGAAGTGATTATACCTTGTCTGCTATAAGTGCAAATGTATAAATATAGGACTTTTTACTATTAAAATGACAGAGAAATAACCAAAAAAGAGGCTATGAGGGAACTGAAAGATTAGCATTTTGATGTGTCACCTATAAGAGTGATGGAGTCATTTTCAGGGATAAAATGAGTGGCCTTGAAAATTAAGACTTTTAATTCAGGTACCAATATCTTAAAGCAATGACAGGAGGCATCAGGATCTCAGAAGTTGACTGCCATAAAAAAAATAGTCTTGTATTTGAGTTTTATGAGTCCTAAAACAGTAGGTGTTTGAAAAATCCAGAAGTATGATAGTCAGAAACTAGCATTCATGAACAATGAACATGACAATCATGTTTCCAGCCCTGAGACACATGAGGTAAGAGAATAAGGAAAATCACTGCCAGGCAAGACTACATTACATGTAGAAGATGTTGTGGACCATGAAATAGGAGTTTCAGAATGCTCAGTTAAGGGGTTGGAACATGAAGCAGAGAAAGAGGTCTTAATTAGCAGAGAGGAAGAACCACGAGGCTAAATGTATGTTAATAAGTGAAAGATCCTTCTACTTTGGACAGATGCTGGAAAGAGGTTCCTACTTTTGTTAGGAACAAGAAAAAAACATGGTAGAGGCATAGAAAATTTGACACCCACAAACTCCAAAAGGATATAGATTATTTTGCTACCTTGTAAGGGATTCCTTATATTTGTTATATGAGCCTGTGGATGGCCCTTACATGTTGGAAGCTTTAAGCAACATGTTAACAACTCATGAGAAGAAGCAAGCCACCATGCATCTCATAATCCTTCATGTAAAGAAGTGTAGCTGGAGATGGGGAGGGCATAGGAAGGCAGGTTCCCAATAGCATCATGTCAGTGATGTCCGTAGGTGATTCAAATGTCCTAGACACCAGGTCCATGCTCCAAATGTCCTTGAATGGATGAAATGTGGCAGGTAAGCATATTTTTAGGGGTTCATATTTTTTATATATTACCTCTAACTTATAATAATGCATAATAAGGTATGAAAATATGATCTGGGTCATTGGAACCTTCAATTACTTTTATTTTAATTTAATCAGCATTTAATAGAGTTTTAAACTACAAAAATAATCTACTATAAAAAATCATTTCTGTTATCTATATTATCATATCATTTATTTGGAAATTGATCTTTAAATTATTTAAATGTAAAACAAATTCTGTTTATTTTAAATAATCCAAGAATTGCATTAAAAGTTTCTTCTATTATGTGGAGTACTGATTCAGAATATTTTTAGAGCATTGACAGTGCTTTTTAGCAATTCTCCTCATGGTAAGCCCTAGGTCATTTAAAATTTATGCTACGCACTCAACAGGAAAGTTATCAGTATCCTGGGCTGTGTGAAAATTGATAACATTCATTGATCAATGATGTATGAACTGAATCTACAGCTTATTTGTTTGGCTTCATCTGTACTTCCCTGACATTTTGATTCATATTCTTGGCAATATGTATACAAAGTCATATACATGCTGGAAAATAATCAAACCATTTTGAAAATCTAATGATATGTAATTTGTGCAGTGGCTCTGACTCTCAATCTCATCCAGAGATCGAAATCATCAGAGTAGGTTTACATGGAACATGTTCATTACAACCCCATGAGTATTTTCTTGGAATTTTCCCTTTTGGTAATACAGTTATCATAAATTCTGTACACATTTTAAATAAACATACAGCTTAATATCTATTTTCTCTGTCCAGATAATTTTATAAATATAAATTTGTATACTACTCAAATGAAAATTTTTTTAAAAAAAAACAGGTCAAATGTTCAAGAAATTATTAAGAAGATTATTGTATTAGAAAAAGCCTAGAAAATCTGGACTTGATTGACTATGATCTGTGATGTGGTCATCTTCTTGTCATGAGCTGCTTGGACCTCATGATTCTTAGTATAGCAAAGGCTTCAGTGTGTCCTGGACAAAATCTGTCTCTTTTATTGTGTGTTGTTTGTCAACAGATTTCTAGGTAACCTCTGAGCTGGAATTACTGCTGACTCTTCTTTTACATTAGTATATCAGGATTTCATTATGAGGTTCATGATCTTCTACTCTGTGAATAGTACCTTAGTTTCTCAGAAGTTAAGCCTTTGCAATGAATGTCCTACTCCTCAAATGCTAATCAGCCCAAACATTAGGATTTAAATATGCTACCAATACTCTGTAATGATTGTGTAATCTACAACTGAATTCAACACAAAATGTCTCCTGCTTATATCATGGTGCTTAGAAGTTGGACTCTGGAACAAAACTATCTAAATCTTACTACCTGTATGACCTTAGAGTGTTTGCTTGATTAACTCATGTGTGTCTACATTTTTACTTTTACAACAGCATGATGATTATAAAAGTGTCTATGTCATAGGGTTGTTCTGATGATTAAATGAGTTGATAGTCATAAGTGCTTAAACAGTGCCTGGCACTTCACAAGTGCTTGCAAAATAAAGTGCCTATGTAAATACATATTTATTTTTATTTATTTATTTTAGTTTAGATCTTTTGCCAATGATATTTACATTCAACCTAACATTTTTATCTACTACATCCCCTCTGTGACTTGTTTACTCATCTGGATTTTACTTTAGGTTTCATAATTATAAATCCTTTTTACATTTTTTCCGCAATATCTGATAGTTGACTTTGTCTGTATCTGTTTTCAAATTGCTAGTGGCTTGCATAAGTTTCTCACTTAGGATTTTTTATGCATAAAATATATCTCTCATATAGTTATTTCAAGGACAAAATAGATAATGCATGCTAAACACATGGCAGAATGCTGAGCCTCTGCAATGCTCAATAATTCTTAGCTTGCTACCCCATCTGGTATGCCTATTTTGAATGAAAAGTCTTAACTGGTCCCACTGAGGACCAAGACTTGTTTTTGACATTTTTGCAATGGTGATTTAGAGCCAACAAACTTTAGGCAATGGCTTGAAAGGCTATCTCTTGAGTGTGATAAACATATTTAATTTAGGGCTTCAATATCTCAGGAGTTAGTTAAACACCATTCACCACTCATTAGCCACACATGATGCAAAAATAAAATGAATTGAGGCAGGAAAGAAGAATGCAATTGAAAAATTTAAACACATCAAATTTTTAAAAAATAACTGTAGTGATATTAGGAAATAAAGTTTTACTTAACCAATCAAGGATAAGGTCTTTGTCCTATAGAAAACAAGAAACAAATAAATAAATCTTTGTGAGTTTGTCAGAAACCAAAAAATGCATTTGAAGGAGGCTGTATTGATCTAAATGGAAGCCTCTATGGACAAAACACTCAATAAAATGTATTCTTCACTTCCCACTAGAGTATGCTTTTTTTTCTTTGTCTATTTAAGTAAGAAGTTAAATTTTTCATGATCTCTGTATGCCCAATATATGTACAAGAACACATGTTTGTGTAATAAAATAGAAGATTTTTAATGCCTATATAACTTAATTCAATTAGACATAATTGCTTGGTTTTAGAGTATTTTAGAAAATGCAATATTTTTAAAGAAAGATACACTGTAATGATTTTTCATATTCTAACTGTGCTTGTGTGCTTTTCATATTCTTCCGTGGTGCTTGAAAGTTTGCTTATAACCTAGTACTTAGAAGTTTGGACTCTAGAAAAAAACTAAAAGAGCTTAAACTACTTACTCCTTTTGTAACCTGCCACATACTCAGAATAGAGTCTAGGAAAGACTTCACTGATATATAGTTTGATTAATGGGTAAAATTATAAAACTGTTTTAGTAGTAGTTGGGAAAATTACAATATAACATATAAAAGGAGGGACAAAATTTCAATGAACAAAAGTCCTAGGCTGATAATTTTTCAAAAATGTAATATAAAATTATTTTTAATTAGCTGTATAACTGGTAGATAATAATATAACACATTTTGTGATCAGAACGATGTAGTGATTACCATATACATTAAATAAATATTAGTAAGAAACTATCATTTATGAAATGTATCATCACATAAAATTATCCATATAAAATTTTACAATCCCATAAGCAGAAATTGATTATCCTGTTATTTTTCTAACACATTAACTGATCTTCATGAGTTGTACGTTTACTAATTTATACTGAATGCATTTGTTTACTCATTTAAAAAATACTTGTTGAGCAATTTACCATGTTCCTGTAATTGCTTCTGTTTTATATATTATATGCTATTTACCTTACAAAGATTACTGCTATTCTACTCGCAAAATGAATAAAATGAGAGATACAAAATTTGCAAAAGAAATTTATAGTGTGTATTGTTCCACATAATCTAATCCTTATGGGAATGAAAATTAAAATAGGATAAGCCAAGGTTTTTAAAGATTGTATTAATAATATTCTAGATATATGCCTAACAGAGCAGCTCCCAGATACAGTAGCAAATATTACTAGAGCTGAGCAAAGAAATATATACGAGCATCGTAATTGCCAGGGACTTCAATACTCCAACGTCAGAACTCAACAAATCATCAAAGCAGAAAATGAACAAAGAAACACTGAACCTAAACCAGACTCTAAATCACATGGGTATAATAGACATTATTAAACATTCTACCACCAAATTACTGAAGATACATTTTTCTCAGCAGCACATGGGATATTCTCCAAGATTGACTAAATCTTAGGCCATAATACAGGTATCACAAAATCTACAGAATGGGAGGAAAGATTCACATATTGTAAAGGCTTGATAACCAGAATCTATATAGAACTCAGGAAAATCAGCAAGTAAAAAATCAAACAACCCCATTAAAAAGTGAGCAAATTATATGAACAGAAACTTTTCAAAAGAAGATAGACTAACAACAAACATCTGGAAAAGTGCTCAACATCTCTAATCATCAGAGAAATGCAAATCACAACCACAATGAGGTATCACTTAACTCCAGGGAGAATAGCTATTATCAAAAAGCCCAAAAACAATAAATGTTGATGTGGATGCAGAGAGACAGGAATGCTCATACATCGCTGGTGGGATTGCAAACTAGTACAACCTCTGTGGAAAGTAGTATGAAGACATTTCAAAGAACTAAAAGTATAACTACCATTTAATCCAGCAATCCCACTACTGAGTATTTACCTAAAGGAAAAAAAGACATTCTATTAAAAAACATCTGTACTTGAATGTTTACAGCAGCACAATTGACAATTACAAAGATGTGGAAACAACCCAAGTGTCCATCAATACATGAGTGGATTAATAAAATATAGTATATTATACCATGGGGTACCACTCATCCATAAAATATAGTAAACTAATACCTCTTGTATTAACCTGAATGGAACTGGAGATCATTCTAAATGAAGTATCACAAGAAAGAAAAACAAACACCACATGTTTTCATCATTAAATTGGTACTAATTGATCAACACTATGTGCACATATGGAAGTAACATTCTTTGGAAGTCAGGCAGGTCGGAGGGGAGAAGAGATAATAGGTAAATTCATACATAAGAGGTATGGTGCACACTATCTGGGGGATGGAGATGCGTATAGCTCTGACACTGGGAGTGCAAAGGCAATTTATGTAACCAAAGTGTTTGTACCCCTGTAATATTCTTAAATAAAACATACTAACAAACAAAAAGGAATCATATCATATATCTTCTCGGACTACAGTGGAATAAAACTAGAAGTCAATTGCAAGAGAAACTCTCAAAACTACACAAAATCATGGAAATTAAACAAACTGCTGCTGACTGATTATTGTGTAAAGAGTAAAATTAAGGTTGAAATCAAAAGATTCCTTGAACTGAATGACAAAGGGGAGACAAGCTATCAAAATCAATGGACTCAGCAAAACCATTCTTCATGGGAAAATTCATAGCCTTAAATGCCTATATCAAAAAGACAGAAAGATCACAAATTAACAATCTAATGTCACCCCTCAAGGAACTAGAAAAGGAAGAGTAAACCAAACTCAAAGCCAGCAGACGAAAACAAATTCCAAAAGTCAGAACAGAACTAAATGAAATGTAAAACAAAAACATAATACAGAAGATTAATGAAACAAAAAGTTGGTTCTTTGAAAAGATAAAAAATTGACAGAACCACTTGCTAGATTAACCAGGAATAGAATATTATGGAAAGGACCCAAATAAGCTTAATCAATAATGACATTACAACTAATAACACAGAAATACAAACATCATCCACAAATACTATGAAAATCTCTATGTACATAAAATAGATAGCATAGAGGAAATGGACAAATTCCTGGAAGCACACAACCTCCCAAGACTCAGTCAGGAAGAAATAGAACTCCTAAATAGACCAGTAGTGAACAATGAAATAGAAGCAATAATAAAAGACCTTCCAATGAAAATATGCCCCTGGCCAGATGGAATCACACCCAAATTCTATCAGACCTACAAAGAAGAAGTGGTACACATACCACAGAAATTATTCCATAACATAGAGAAGAAGAGAATTCTCAGCCCATTCAATGAATCTAGTACTGTCTTGATAACCAAAGCCAGGAAAGGACACAAAAATGGAAAACTACAGACCAATATCCCTTATGAATATACATGCAAAAATTCTCAATAAAATACTAGCAAACCAAATTCATCAGCACATCAAAAAAATAATGCACCATGACCAAGTGGGTTTCATCCCACAGATGTAATGATGGTTCAACACAAGTAAATCAACAAATGTGATTCACCACATAAAGAGAAGCAAAAACAAAATCCATATGATCATCTCAATAGATGCAGAAAAAACATTCAACAAAATTCAGCACCCTTTCATGATAAAAACCCCCAACATACTAGGGATAGAAGGAACATTTCTCAAAATTATAAAAAGTCATGTATGACAAACTCACAGACAACATAATGCTGAATGAGGAAAAGTTGAAAGCGTTCCCTCTAAGAATTAACAACACAAGGGTTCCCATTGTCACCACTCCTATTCAACTAGTTCTGGAAATCCAAGCCAGAGGAATCAGGAAAGAGAAAGAAATAAAGTATATCCACATCTGGAAAGAGGGGGTCAAACTATCACTTTTTGCTGATGACATGATGTTGTATCTAAAGAACCTCAAAGACTTCACCAAGAGACTCCTAGAATTGATAAATAAATTTAGCCACGTCTGAGGTTACAAAATCAATGTACACAAATCAGTAGCATTTCTACATCCAAATAACTGTTAAGCTGGGAGTCAAATCAAGGATTCAATACCATTCACAACATCCAAAAAGGAAATAGAACGCCTAGGAATATTCTTAAGCAAGGAGGTGAAAGACCCCTACAAGGAGAACTATGAAACACTGAGGAAAGAAATCACAGAGGACACAAGCAAATGGATATCTTGCTTGTGGATAGTTAGAATCAACGTAGTTATAATGTCTATACTACCCAAAGTTATTTATAGATTCAATGTAATCCCCATCAAAACTCCAATGTCATATTTCACAGATCTAGAAAAAATAATTCTATGTTTCATTTAGTACCAGAAAAGAACCCAAGAATCTAAAGCAATTTTTTATATTTCATGCCTTAAATATAAGACATGAAACAATAAGAATTCTAAAGGGAAATGTTGGAAAAACTCTTCTAGGCAAAGAATTTATAACAAAGACCCCAATGGCAATCATAGCAACAACAAAAATAAATAAATTGGATTTTATTAAGCTAACATGCATCTGCACAGCTAAGGAGATAATCACGAGAGCAAATAGGCAGCCTACAGAATAGAAGAAAATATGTGCATGCTATACATTCGATAAAGGGTTAATATCCAGAATCCACAAATAACTAAAACAAATAAGCAAGAAAAAACATGAAAAAGAGGCAAAAGACATGAATAGAAGCTTTGCAAAAGAAGGTAGACAAATGGCCAATAAACATATGAAAAAATGCTCAATGTCACTAATCATCAGGGAAATGCAAATTAAAGCCACAATGAGATACCATCTTACCCTTGTTAGAATGGCTTTTATTAAAAAGTCCAAAAATAACAGATGTTATTGTGGATGCAGAGAAAAAGTAACACTTATACAGTACTGATGGTACTGCAAATTAGTATAATCTGTATGTAAAACACTATGGAGATTCCTCAAAGAACTAAAAGTAGACCTACCATTCAACCCAGCAATTCCATTACTGGGTATCTACCTAAAGGAAAAGTCATCATTTTATCAAAAAGACAGCTGTACTGGAATGCTTATTGTAGCATAATTCACAATTTAAATGATGTGGAATCAACCAACACAAGTGCCCATCATTTTATGAGTGGATTAACAAAATGTGGCATATGCATATCACAGAGTATGACTCGGCCATCAAAAAAATGAATTAATGCCTTTGCAACAATTTGGATGGAACTGGAGACCATTATCCTATGTGAAATATCACAAGAATGGAGAAATTAACATCATATGTATTTCTATTAAACTGGAACTAACCAATGAACACATATTTGTACAGAGGAATGTAAAACTTAGAGGAAATCAAGCAGGGGGAAGGGGGGAGGTAGGAGGTACAAAAACCTATCTAACAGGTACAGTAAACACTAGTTGATTGATGGGCACACTTATAGCCATGACTCAGCCATTACAAAATTAATAATCCCTTAATATTTTGAAATAAAAAATTGTAAAATCAGGAAAAAATATATATATTCTAAACATATACATGATCTAAACATAATATATTGGAGATGTATTATATCTAAGTTCAATACTATCAAATAATCTTTAAATTGGAACATGCTATGCATGTTAAATTTCATAGTTTGATAACTATTGCCTTTTAAAACTTATTTAAAAATTAAAACTAATGGAATATGAAAATAAGTAATCTAGTACTTTAACATGCAAATTTCAGGCAGATTTTAGTATTATGTTCATTTTTTACTAACTGAATTTATGGTACTATCACTGTCTTAAATCCTTTATCTGTATTTTTTTTATCTTGCAATTATGTCAGAACATTCTGTATCAGCATGCACTCATGATTGGTTAAACTTGTTATAGATAATCATATTTGCTTCACTTTATCTTTGCAGAATAATCACATTATGATTCTTTCAAGGGCTTGTCACCTTGAGTTCATTCAGTAACTATGTTTTTTATATTCATCATAAGGTTGAACAGCAATGTCTCTACAAAATTAAGGATGGATGAAATAATATTATTTTTAAAAGCTACGAAAGTGTATGCCCTATACCATAAATGCATAATACTTTTATATTTATTGCATATTTATGGTTTTATTTATCTAAGAGTAGAATAAATGAGTAAAATTTACTTTCTTTTTTTAAATGAGATCACAAAATTTAGAAATATGTATGATGCTAAAAATACATGGTTTTCAATTTATTCATTTATAGCTGAGTCAAATTTACCTTACTTGTGCTTATACCTTGCTGTTGTAAAATGAAGACTGTAATACCTACTTCTCAGGGGTGCTTTGTAAATTCTTGAATTCAATGTTAGCAAAGCACTTAGTACATTGCATGGTTCATCCAAACACTACATATGTGATAGTTTATTTTCTTATATATTAATGAGACTTCTGACAGCAAAGAGAGGAAAATGTAGCATTCATAAGCACTTTATTGAAAAATTTCAAGGTCAGAATGCTTTTTATATTTATTTTTAGGCAAACTTTTTCAATACATTTTTAAATTGTCATGCTATTCTACATTTTTGAAAGATTACAGTGTATAAATGCTGATTAATCTGACAAACAGATTCAAGCCAAAATGGTAATGTATGAAAATAGCACAGCTTGTACTTCTTCCAGGTAGCACATTTACATTTTAACTAGGACCTTCAAAATATGAACTCATGAGTATTATAGAAAAACCTGTGACAGCTTTGTAAAGAATAAAAGTTGAGATAGTAATCTTTCAAATATACTCCCTCTATACTCTCTATAGCTGTCTGTTCTTCATAAAGTATTACTGTCTATCACCTTCATTTAAATAATAGCACCCCACGACAGAAATTTAAATTTCTCTCCCCACCCATAAAAGTATTAGATGATAACTTCAATACCAACACAAAATACAAAGGGAGAAAAGATGAAATTGGACTGTCCTATGGGAAGAGTGTGGTATAAGCAGGATGCTTTCCAAGTTCTCAATCATGAGGTGCAAAGCATTTCTTTTCACGAGTTGATTCATTACTGCAAGGCTTAGTGATCCTGTTTACGACATTTCCAGATTGCAGCTGCTGGCAATAAATTAATTATAATAAAGAATTAGTCACTGTGAAATTTACCTTTATAGCCACATTCAAGGAAACAAAACTCCCTAACTCTAGATATATTAACACTTTTTGGAAATTATGCTTTCCTGCAATATATATCCTCAAATTTGCTGATGTGTATATATTCAAGCAGTATTGATTTACACGAAATGCATAATAGTCATAGTCAGGATTTCAGAGGAGAAAAACATAAAATTTCCAATTGAACAAAACATGTTATTAACTTTTAAGATAAAGAATTATCTACAAGGAACACTTGAAAAATATAGTTAGTAAAGGGTAGATTGTATCCTTTAATATTGAAGTTTTAGAAAATACAAAAATAACTCAATACTTACATTCAGTTTATATCTGTTCTAAAAGATAAAAGATAGATAAAGATAGACACATTGTGAAATAACCAGTCTTTAGTCTCTAACAACATGTATGTGAATACTTTAAAGTTTCACTATATGGCTGGATCAATTTTTTTTTATCGGATCCCATTGCTCATCTTGAATTTGTTTTAGAACCTTTTTCTGTTATAAAAATACTATAAATGGCATCCTTCTTCTGAATATTTGATTCATATTTAATAATTTTTGAAATGATTTCATAAAGGTGGAATTTCTAGAGTATGTATGCCATTTATGTCCATTGATTAATACTCACATCCATATATGAAATAATTATTTGATATTTTGGCAAGAGACTATGCTTAGTTTTGGGAATACAAAGGTAACTAGAGTTACATGCACACAAACACACAATGTCTTAACTCACTGAACTTATAGACTAATTCAGGGTTCCGCAAACATTTTAAACAAGGGGCCAGTTCACTGTCCCTCAGACCGTCGGAGGGCCGTTGGAGAGTGCGGCACACATTCCACACATGTGCATTGTGGGCCCCGGAGGAGTCAGCTGCTAAGCAGGATAGGCAGCGGCTGCAGGCAGGCTGGATAAATGTCTTAGGAGGGCTGCATGTGGCCCGCAGACCATAGTTTGAGGATGCCTGGTCTAATGTGTAAGGCAGACACATATCAAATAACTAGTGATTCCTTACAGGCTTATATGTATTCAATGTGCTATAAAACTACATGTCAAACAAACCTGAGTTTCATGGGAAGCCTATTCTGAAGAAATAACATTTGAGTTGAGTTGTCAGATCTCAAGTTGAGTGGGAGTTAGCTTGATGATGAAGTGGAAAGATAAAGGTGTGGATAGTGTCGTGCCATAGGAGGAAACAGTATGTACTAATTCAAGAACCTAGAAGAAACATGTCCCCTTACAGAAACCAAAAGAAAGCCCTCGTAGTTGGAACACAGCAAATGGAGAGATTTGAAATAAGGCTGGGCAAGTAGACTGATCTCAAGTTACATCACACATCATAATATTTTAAGGACTTTGGTGGATTTGTTTGTTTGCTTGTTTATTTGTTTTGAATAGCATTGGGAAGGCACTCAAAATGTTTAATCAGGGAGATGGTGGGTTATAGTATCATTTTTGAATGGTTGGATTGACTAAGGTGATCCCAACAAATCTATCATTCTGGAAAACTGTATTTGAAAAGATGATTGCTATGGACTGAATGTGTCCCCCTGCAAAGTTCATTGTGTGGAAGCCTGGTCCCCAGTAGGGTGGTATTTGAAGTGTGACATTTGAAAAATAATTAAATCATGAGTGTGGAACACTTATGAATGTGATTAGTCCTCTTATAAGAAGAGGCACTAGCATTTGAAACATTGTCTATTATTGCCTTACCTAGCTTACAATCAGCATTTAACAGCATTGGCCTTTAGGTCTAAAGAATCCAAAATATACTTGATTTTAATTTAAATCTTCAGAGCTCCAAATTCTAGTAGTTGGAAAACAGTTTCCCTTGCTAAGACCATCCAGAGACAAATTGAGTGATGCCCATAGATCTCAAGTTCTTCCTCTATCTAACCTTCCCTTAATTGAGTCATACTGGTTATGCTTCACCAAGTTTAAAGAAATGGATTCCCAGAAAGGGCCCACTTCCCCTAGGAGACCATAAGAAATAACTCCTTCAAGTTTTCCATATTCATTTAACTCAACATTTGAGATTTAAACCTCTTTTAGTCATCATCACCCAGACTTTTGTCTCTCTTGCTTCTTTTATACCTCTGATTTTACTCAATATTTGATCCTTCTTTGACTCCTGTAATATCTTTCACTGCATCCTATGCAACTATGGTGTGTCCTCAAGAAAAATTGTGTTTAAAACCAGTACTAGCCTGTGATAGTACTGTTTTCTCTGAAGTCTTTAAAACTGTGGTCCCCAACCCTTGGGCCACAGAGCAGAACCAGTCTGTGGCCTGTTAGGTACCAGGCTGCACAGCAGGAGGTGAGTGATGGGCAAGTGAGTGAAGCTTCATCTGTATTTACAGCCACTCCCCATGTTCATCATACCCCACCCTTCCATGGAAATATTGTGTTCTGTGAGATTGGTCCCTGGTGCCCAAAATGTTGGAGACTGCTGCTTTACAATGTAGACTACTATTCTCCCATGCCCAATTATAACACATCCTGATCACCATTTCCAGAATATTGTTAATTTCACTTATCTAAAGAAACTCATATCCTTTGAGTTTTTTCCATCAAATCATACTACTCTCTAACCTTCCAAGTTGAAGAAAACTCCCAAGCCACAATTTTCCTAAAAAAATATAATATGGCTCATCTATACAACTGCTATCATAATGGTTTACATAATCACTTAATTTAAATAATAAAAAACTTTAAATTTCATGTTAATTATTTAAGTAATTTAATAGAATTATAAACAGATGTTTCTGTATGTCTACTTTGATATACAGAGGCTGTTACTTTGTACCGAGTCTACCAACTGATAATTAAAAAAGGTATTACAAGTAGAGAGAACAAAATTAACAAATAAATCAAGTTAAGCAATTATAAATTGTACTCAATAGAATTTTGGTTGAATACTAGGGTATAATATAAAAATGGGAATATGAATTATTGAAATGGCATAAAATAAAGTATCATTATTAACATATTCTTTGAATAATGTGGAAAATTCTATCTAAATTCTGTGGTGAATTAGTGAAAACAATCATTTTCTGGTACTTCTAAAAGAAATGCAGTAAGAAATAAGAATAGTAGTTTAGGGTTCTTCAAGTGTATAATCCACTTAATTCTTAAATTTATATTCCAAATGAAGTTAGGGAAGCTTCTGCAATGTTTTATAGAAACATATCTCCATTTATAAATATTTAATTTTGTTTTGTTTTCTTTTGCTAGAAGTTAATCTATTTTTTTCAGTAATGGTTCACAAAGAGACTTAATACTAGATTTAATGGTGTGAAGAAGATGAGGGATATGTTCCATAAACTAAAGTTCAGAGACAGCTTTTTGTTTTCCATACATAAACCAGGTATTTTAGTCTTTTATTTTTATCTATTATTATCACTATTATTTTTTAAATAAATGATTCTTATTAAAGATGACACAAAGGAACTATAAAGATTGACCTGGTCAGATTTTGAAGTGTCTGGAATGGTTTGAATGGAAATATTCCAAGAATAAAGCAGTATTAACAAAAATTAACAATATATGAATGAATGTAGAGAACACGAAGAAAGGAAAAGAGATTGGAGAGAATTTTGTTTATGGATGAGGCAACATGGATGGAAGTACTAAGGGAAAACAAGAGACATAAGAGAAAAGTTAACCCTATTGAGTAGTAGACATAGAAAACAAGACCGAAATAAAAATATGATTTGATTAAACTATTCTGACTTGATGACAAAGAAAATGACAACTCTTAAAACACAAATAAGCCTAGAGATAATTTGTAAAATTTGGAAGATGTAATATTCTATAAAAGAATGAGTTGCATTTATTCATAATATAAAATGGGCTATTTTCTTCAAATGTAGTCAAACAGGAAAATCATGAGGTCATGAATTATTTGGGAAACTTGAATGTAAATTAAGAATGGGCTAAAGGATATAGATTTCCTTCTTCATTAAATATTGTTATTTAGTGCATCTGTGCTCTTATGAGAAAACTATAAGGATGATAGGCAATAAACAACCTTTATTATTTCTAGATTAAGCTTTACTTGCGTAGCATCATAATCAATAAAATTGGAATGAGTGGAGGAACAGCTTAGCTATTTAGCATTCTCTGAGTTGCTCATTCATGTTAAATTATTTAGTATTTTAAAAAAATGTGCATGTTAACATGGTGAGTTTATATGGCTCTTTATTGAACTTGATGCACCCAGTAACTTATTTTTACAGAATAAATATTTTATGATTTTGCTGCAATCTATTTTTTACAAGGTCATTGATTCATACTATCAAGAATCCAATATGTCCAGGTTTGTCATAATTTTCTCTTCTTAAACATAAAAGTCAGAATCGTTGCTTATACAGACATACATGTACTTTATACATTGATTAAGCATTAAATATTGTTTATATTTTGAAGATAATCTTTTTATATCAAAAGTAACAAGCTTAGAAACTTAAAAGGTTGTACAAATTCAGATAGAGACTTATGTTAGCTTAGATAAATATACAAAATTATACTTAAATAAATCCTGTATAATTAGCATTTTTTGAAGTATATCAGAGAATAGCAATTCACATGATGGTAATGAGATTCTTGAGAACCCATTAGGAGAAAATCTAGCTTTCAAGTGAATTTTTGTACAATACTTTTTTTGATTTCATGTTCCTATTATCATATGAAATCAGAGTTCCTTAAAAAAGTAATTTTTCTGTATTTTGATAATAAACTGAATTCACACATCAATGGAAAGAGAAATCTGCCAAATGCTATTCCTATTAGATATTACAATCATAGAATATCAAAGACACACCTTTAAATTTTATCATCTTTAATACCCATACTGTAGAGACAGGCAATGGGAAATGTAATAGCTGGGTTCATTAGTGTTAAAAATTAGAACATAATATTTCTAAAATGTAATTCAATTTTAAGCAGTATTTTTACATATCTTAATTTAATTAATATAAGACTATTTATTGAGCATATACTACATATCAGGCATTGCTCCTGACCCTGATTTTATAGTATTTAGTACAAGAGAAAACAGTTCTAACTCATACAATTTACACTCTACTTGATAAAATAAAAATAAAGAAACATCAACAGGTCTACAGATGCAATGTGAGAGAGAAAGAAGTTCTATGTCAAAAAAATAAAATAAACTGAGGGAAGGATAAGAAGGCTTGCATATAACGTAAGTTATTGCTTTAGTACAGCCACTATGGAGAACAGTATGAAAGTTCTTCAATAAACTAAAATTAGAGCTACCATATGATCCAATAATCCCACTGCTGGGTATATATACAAAAGAAAGAAAATTAGTATATTGAAGAGATACCTATGCTCCCATTTTATTGCAGCACTATTCACAATAGCCAAAACATAGAATTAACATAAGTGTCCATCAACAGATGAATGGAAGAAGAAAATGTGGCACATATATGCAATGGAATATTTTTCAGCCATAAAAATGAATGAGATCCTATCATTTGCAACAACATGTATGGAACTAAAAAACATGTTAAGTGAAATAAGCCAGGCACAGAAACACAAATATCATATGTTCTCACTCATATCTGTGAGCGAGAAACAATTGATCTCATGAATATAGAGAGTAGAATGAGGGTTAACCAAGGCTGGGAAGAGTAGTGAGCAGGAGGGGACAAAAAGGGGTTAAATAATGGGTACAAAAACACAGTCAGATATAAGGAGAAGATCTAATATTTGGTAGCACAATAAGGTAACTATACATTTGCAGTGATTTATTGTGTATTTCAAAAGAACTCAAAGAACAGAATTGGAGTATCCCTAATACAAAGATATGATAAATATTTTATGTGATTAATATTCCAATTATGCTGATTTGATCATTAAACATTGTCTGATTGTATGCAAATTTCACATGGATCCCATAGATATGTACAGTTATTATGCATCCACAAATATTAAAAATAAAAAAGTAAAAAGTAAATCTTTAAAACAATGAATACATAAGAGATGAGGAAGTCAGCCATGTGGGTATCAGGTGGAAATCATTTCCAAGCAAAGAAAATTAAATGTACAATGACACTGTAGCACAGTAATGTTCTTGGCGTGTACAAAGAATAGCATTGTATGGAGGGCAGTATTCTTGGATCTGAGTGAGCAAGGAGGGCTATAGTAGGAGATGAGGTTAAAGCAATATCTGAGCTATTTGAACTGCCCTATCAGTGCCCTGGAGGAATTGCAAATCTATGTTTTTGTTTGGTTTTCATTTTTTAGCAGAGGAAATGGCTCAACTTAAGTTTCAGAAGGCCAATTCTGGCTATTGTGTTGAGAAGTCAATGTAGAACTATGACAGTTACAGGGACAGGAGGCTGTCAGAGGTGCCATCTAAACCACTGCACATCCAAGTCCAGAATTCAAAGTAGAAGTCTCCAGGGAAATAAGACCAGCAGTGATGAGAGTTTGTTTACAACCATGAGATTTACATTGGATCCTCAGGAAACTAGAAAATGTAGACAAGAAAGCAAAAAGGAAAGAATTGAACCTGCTACAAACCAGCCTTAGAGATTGAGAGACACAGAAGGACAAGCAAAGCTGACTGTGAAGGAGCTTTAAAGACAAGAAGACAGAAAGTGTGGTACTGAAAACTAAGAAAGGACACAAGTGATCATCTGTGTTAAATGCTATAGATAATTCAGATACTATGAGGCCTGAATATTGATTATTATATTTTTAACAACTTAGAGATTTTTGTTTGCCTTTACTAGAGTTGTTTCAGGGGAGCAGTAGGAAAAAAGCATGTCTATAGTAAGTTCAAGAAATAATTACAGGAGTGGAATTGAAGATGGCAAGTATAAACAACTCTTCTGAAGAGCTTTGATATATAGAAGGCAAACAATTGTAGTAGCTAGAAAGGTATTTCAAGTCAAAAGAGTTTCTCTCTCTCTCTCTTTCTCTCTCTCTCTCTCCCCCCACCCTTCTCATTTTTAATATGGGGCAAACTGGGACATATGTATATGCTTGGGATAATACATAGTAGAAGGGAAAAGTTAATGTTATACGAAAGAAATGGGATAAATGCTGGAACAATGTCTTTGAGTGGGAGATAAGAAATACGAGCACAGTGACTGATTGATCATCACAGTCATCTGTGAAGCAGGTAGTATTACCTTATTATTATAGGAAATTCTGGCTATACAAGATGAGGCTTAGACATTCCCTTATTGACCCAAGCTCTCCCACCATCACTTTTATCTTTATCTGTTTAAATAGACTGCTATAAAGAGTGATATTAAATTTATTATTGCTATTGATATTACTATATTTTCATTTTAGTCAGAGAATGAATAGGATTGGAAAGGCACAAACAATGGAGGTGGGAGCAAAGAATTTATAACCCATGTGGACTATGTTCCTAGTGATTTGAAGGAGGGGGTCAGAAGATAAAAAGCTAAAGGAATATAAAATTCTAAAGTAGAGTTGGGTCCAATGAGGAAGTGAGTTACAGAGATTAGGATCCCTACTTTTCTAGAAAGCTCAAATCTGCCCTATCACCTGCAGAACCAATAACATTGGAGACAATCATAAGGCCAAAATTATACCAAAATTATTGGTGATTTCACAGAAGCAACTCATAGAAATAGTTATTTCTAGAAAAATTTTGGAGAGCTAAACTGAAAAATAGGAGTACAATGGGGATCTGACAGTCACATTTTGGTGGCACATTTGTAACCACAGTTACAAATGGTTTTTGAGTTGTTTAGCATACAACACTGAAACATTCAAAAGAAAGTGATATAAAATGAATCAACAGCAAAGCCCCTCTCACCATTGTCCTAGCTTCCAACCCCTAGTAAAGAACTTTTTCTAGTACACCCCAAATGATCATTTTGCCTAAGACATTTTATTTTATTTCATCATTGCTTTGTTTGTCTTCCTTGTAATATTTGTCAGCTTTAAGTTCCTCCCTCATATATCTACATTACCATTTCTTCCCATTTTGATGATACATGAAGTTATGTTCATGATTGTAGAACATATCTTATTTTTATTTGATACATTTTTTCTTCCATTTCTCAAATGTTTATTGATCACTTATGACAGGTCCTATTTTTACTTAGGTATAAGAGATAAAATGGTGAAAAAAGTCAGAGAATTAAAGGACTTAAAGTTGCAGAAAGCAAAGAGATAAGATTGTGCAAAGAATTTCTATGTAGAAGGGAGCATAGTACATTCATGAAAATGAAAGTATGCCAGTGTACCTCCAATGTTAACAGGAAAAAAAGCACAGGGGAAAAATCTTTAGAGTCTAGAAAATTAATATAGATAGAGAATATTTAGGCACTAGATCCCATATTAAAGATTTGATCTTAATATCAAGTACAATGGAAAGCCATTGAATACTTTAAGCAGAGGCTGGCAAAACATATATTTTGGAAATATAATCTTGACTATGGACATGAGATTCAAAGAATAGGAAAGAGAAGACTGTTACTAGGTGGTGTAGTATTTCTAGACGTAGATGGTGGTGATACAAACTTGGGTGTTGTTAGTGAAAATAGAAAGGAGATATTTAGGAAGAAATTTAAATAGAAGTTGATGGTAAGTTTAAACACTGGGTCTTGAAAAGGAGAAGAAATAATTTTGACCCCTGAGTTTTTGGCTTAAATTCTGAAAAACATCATGAATAGAGTGAGATTTAGTAATAGTGAAAACATATTTGGGCATGTTGGAGTTGAGATGAATTGCAACACATAAATGTTGATTTCAACTGGAAAATGTATGTATGAGTCTTGGGCACAAAGGACAGTTGGTATTTTATTGATTCATTTATTTATTCACTTATTCAACATATATTAGTAGCTATTGACTGCCTAACATGTCCAAAGAATAGTAATAAATACTAAGAAAAAAATCAGTGATCTAGAAAGATATGTTCCATACCTTTAGGAAACTTAAAATACTATAGAAGTGAAAGACATTAATAATTAACTAACAACACAAATAAATGCAAAACTTCAGCTATGTTACATGTTGTGAGGGACAGACCTACAGTAATATAGGTTGAATATTACATTATATAAGTCTTCAGTTTATAGGTAGTACTTGAATGACTAGAAGAGAATGAGATCAGCTAACAAGAATAAAGTGTAATGTTAGAAGGGCATAGCAGTGATCCTTCAGTAATCCCAACATTTAACTGCCTAGTTATGGAGACTCAGTGAGGGACACTGTGGGGTGACCAGAAGAATAGGAGGAAATCTAGGAGAGCATGATGTCATGGAAACCAAGGAAAAAGAGTTTTCCAAAAAGAACAATCAACGTTGCTGAAATATGAGTGTAAAATAAATGTGAACAATAACCTCTGCTTTTAGTAGCAAGAAGGGCACAGGGCCCCCTGCTGGAGCTGTGTTTGTGGAATAAGGTGGTTTAAAGCCATCCGAGATTGATTGAATATTAGAATTTGGCAAAAAGTGGAATCACTATTCATAGATATTTTGGACAAAGTATTTCTATATTAAGGTAAGAAAAGAGTAGTGGTGGTAGCCAGAAGGGGATATGGAGGTTAATAAATTAATTTTTAATGAGGAATAATTGATTTTTAAAAAAACAAGGTAAAATCTAGTTGAGACAGAATGGTTCCATAAACAAGGGTTAGAGAAAATGAGCCAATTGTTCAATTTTCCAGAGAAGGTTGGAAGGGCTAGCATCCAAACTGTACATGGTGATATTAGCTTGAGATGATAGGAGAGAAAGATTTACAGCCAAAGAGAAGGAAGGTACGATGAATATCAATGTTTTTAGATTTGGATTGGAGAAAGCAAGAGCTTGAGAGAGTTCTTCCAGATTTTCTATAGGAGATTTGAGTTTATCTGTTGGACAAATGGACAAGAAGGAAGCTCATAGTTTTGAGAAGATGTGAAACATTCTTTGCACAGATGATAAAAGGGAATTTGTCAGGCAAATATGATAAAATCACTCTTCAGGGTTGAGGACTGATTTGAAGTTGATGGTTTTTAATTTAATTCTTATTGTTTGACTTACTCTAGTAATATTTGGCTGATAAAAAAGAATTGGTAGGAGTGCAAATTGGTTTTAACATTTTCTACAAGGCAATTTGGAAAAATTTTCAAATGCCTCAAAAAACCATACACTTGACCACTATGCAATTTCAATCCTAGTAATATGTAGTGATAACATAATCATTGATAGAAACAAGTATATATATATATATATGTGTGCGTGTGTGTGTATATACACACACACACATACACGAAGGCATGCATTAAAACATGGCTTAATATTTTCTATTGGAAAAAAGATAAAATACAAAATTAATACATTTTTAAATAATTTTATTACTGTCATGTATGAAATATTCTGTAATGATTAAGATAAAATTTTCTATTTTATAAAATTGAATTATTTCCCTATGATATAAAGAAAATAAATCAGGATGTTGTATACTGGTATGATGACATTTATTTTAAATGTATATAAAAAAGAAAATAAAAATTTGCATGTTTATATCTCAGGATGTTAACATTAATTATTAGATGATAGAATTAAAGTCAAATATGGGACCTAACAATCTGAAGTATATTTTCTGTTCATGGTGTCTTGTATATATTTATTTCATCCCTTATTTTATAAAATTCATGTGTATTCTTTAAGAATTTGCTCAATCAATTCCATAAGTATTAAAAAGTAATAGTAATATATTCCAAAGCATTGTTAGTATATATCTGAAATTTGGTGCAAACTTGTAGATGAACATTAATTTTTCAGCTTAGCATAATAACTACTGCTAAAGTTGCCTCTCGTTGTTTGGAGAATGGATTCTTTCTATAATCTACTGAAGTTGTCCAAAAGGGATTGTGACAGTCTTCTTATATGAGTGCTGTCACAACTACGCTCAGTATTCTGGTCAAAGTTTTTGATTAATTGATGATACACACTTTATCCTAATCAGGCTTGTTGAATAATTCCTCATAGATTTTTCAAACCACAGACAGCATAGAAGAGTCTTTTATACAATTTTCATTGACACAAATCTGTAAATATATCACCCACAAATTTCCAGGGACTCTGTTTCATTGCTGACAGAATTTACTATGAGAATCAATCCAACATACCTGAGGGGTTCTGGAGTCCCTACACTTCAGAGTTTATTTTTCATATCACTCTTGAGACTTTTAGGTTACTCCAAAATTTTTCTAATACATTTTTTAGTTTGATTTGGGTTTGTAATACTAAAAAAAAATTATATTAGTTAAGACCTAATACTTTATTTCTAGAAATTAATATTTCATAGAAAAAAGTTTATTAAATGATTGGTTATAAGTTACATTTAAAATGAAATTATTTTGGCTAATTTTCAAATATGGGAGCACTATCCCCAGTAACCATTCTACTACAAGGAATTTTTTAAAGTTGATACAATTAAAAAGTTGCCTCTTTCCTATGCTTGATGGCAATGTTAAATTAATTGTTAAATGAATTTTTAAAATGTAATATTGTTCTTATTTTTTGCACAATCTATGGGTGAGGTTAAAATGAGTAAATGAATGAATTAATAAATGAATTCTTAGTTCCACTTGGTCAAAGGTAATGATGATAAAGAAGAAAGGGAAGAGGAAGAGGAGGAAGAGGAAGAGTAGTAGGGAAAAGAGGAGAAGTGTGGAATTTTTTTTTATAGTCTTTTTGATATATATTAATGATAAATAGATAAAAAGGTTGTTTTTGTAATTGGGAAAATATTTTACATAAAGTTATGTAGACTGTTTTTACTTAACATTTTCTTGTGAGCCTCAAGAACTTAAGAAAGAATTAGTATAAATATATTTTCTATATGTAAAATCTAAATACAAAAAATCTCTAAACACTCTAACCTTGATAACCTCTTTAAAATATTCAGAGTTATAACTCTAATAGCCTCGTTAGAGTCTATAAATGTGGAAGTCATAACTTCTCAATCTTTTTCTTATTTAACTTCTTGATTTCTTTATTAGGTTAAGTTAAACATAGGATTCACATTAATTGCTATCATTTACCAAGGATTATACACACAGAGGCACATATAATAACAATATAAAAGCCAGCTAGCTAGCTAGCTAGTTGCTTTCATAAAATTAATATTTTAATTCCTATCAAGGTCAGCTTTCTGATATTTTAATTATTCTTGTGCATTATTTAGAATGAAAAATATATTGTTTGAATACACAATTTTCTTGATAATATTAAATGATTGTAAAATATTCACTTGTTCTCTGGAAACAGATTTTTAAAGTTATTCATAACATGATAGTATTTTATGTTTGTTCTGATAAAGTTTAATAAGGTTGACACAATTCTCAGGTTAAATATAATAAAGGGGTATCAAAAGGAAAATGTTTTATTGTTAATTTAAAACATATTTCATTCTTTCAGTCAGCTTCTGATTTTGATTCAATTTGGCTTTACTTCTTTTTCTCTATTTCCCACATTCTTTAAGTTCTTTTTCTATTAAAATTGAATTAACAAATGCATTGTTTTCTCATTACTTCTGAGTCAGTGGTTAACTAATCTATATCTTGTGGAAAGATATTAGTCTTTCTATTAGTAGTGTAGTAATTTATTTGACTCAGTATCTAGATAATTGCAGCAATAATCAACTTTGCTATTTTGGGTTATAAAAACACAATCAAGATTGCTTTCTTACTCCCTTTTCCCCAATTTTGTGCATCACTGATCCCTTTCTGTTCACCACATTGTCCTCCCAGAGCACTACTTATTTTCCAGGAGATTCAAACCAGCATATGAAAAATTCTTAGGCTAGAGCACAAACCATCTTGCAAACAGCAAAGGATATTTTATCATGACTGATGAATTATAACAGATGAGAACAATCTTTAAGAAAACGAAAAGCCAAGGGAAGATATTTTCTTATTGTTAAAGAAAGAACTGCATAAATCTGCTTGGATGCCTGCCTCCCAATTATCTGCTAGTCTAGTTACACTAAAAGTTATGCTTTAAATTAGTGCATGCCCATATAACGTTTTATTTAAATCACTTCAGTAGCCTCCTAATATCTATTTTCTCTCCAGTATTTTTTAATCATTTCAGTCATAGCCAATTCATCCTCCATTACTGTTAACAGATTAGTCTAAAAATCAATAAATGAAGTAAACAAAAATTGTTTGATCATCTGTCTTTACTGCTTGAGCAAAAACATCAGCATTAACCAACCAACCTATCATAACCACAAAAATAATTCTCATCTCCTTGTTTTGGTTTAGAAATACCTACAAATACTCTCCCTAACCCCCTCTTCAGCAAGGTCCACAGGTTCTGCCCAACACCAACACTGATGATTCTAACCAGTTTGTCATTTGTTTTCAAAGCAATATCATGTTTTCCTGTCTTTAGATTCCCCGCTTTGCATATAGAAATTTCATGCTCCTTCCAGGACCAGCTCAAATACCAATCACTTTTTGTTTTCATTTTTGATGTGCCCTTGATTACTGTTTTCTCCTACTTCCTGAAGTACCTAGATTTTATATCATCTCATCTGATACTTCTGAATCATCAGCTGGTAATGAACATGCATGTCTTCTTTCTTAGCTCAAGATGCTTGCATTCAGAAGTTATATGCTATAATTTTGTACTTGTAGACAATGTCTACCATGCATTGTTTATAAATCACATACTGAATTATAAAGCCTTACTGAATGCCACCTAATGCATATTCCAGGGGCTGGGGTAGTCTTTGGGATATACAAGTAAGAAAGGTAGAATCCTCCCTTGCAAGAAATGTTAGAGGCAAACAAAAACAGGGAAATAATAATAATAAAATTTGAAAAGAATGTACTCAAATACTGGTTATGTATATACTCATTAACATGGATAATCTGAAGAAAATTTTGTTAAATGGTATTAAAAGTCTTGATAATACATTTGAGGTGTTCAGCAATTTTACTTCTTACTTTTTGTAGAGAATCAAAGTTGATTGCAAATAAAGTATTCTTAGCATAGCTTACATTGGATAACCTTTCAGGTAATAAGCTGGGGCAATTATAGGACCTACCTCATTTGTTTCCTGTCTTCCAATGATTAATATCCTTTGCTGGCTAAATTCTAGTATCTTTAATGTATTTGCTTCAGATTTTTTATCTCTCTTTTATAGTTGTTGTAAATAGTAGGGTAAATATGGTCATTGTTTCTATATGTTGACAAGGAAGAAGAGTCTATTATTTCCACTTTTATGTAATGGTTCCTTTCATTCTTGTTGAATAAAAAACTTTGTCTTTGGTTTTCAAGAGTTTCATTATAATGTGTTTTTCTATATGTAATAATTATCTTGCTTAAAATTCTCTGAACTTCTTGGATCTGAAATTTGTTGTTTTTCATTAAGTTAGAAAAATTCCTTAGCCCTTATATTCTATTTATTTGTTATACCTTGTCTTCTTTCTATTTTTCTGAAACTAAGATTATACATGTATTAAGCACTTGATATTGCCCTCCTGGAATTGATGGTCTGTTTTGTTTCTTTGTGTTTTGCTTGCTTGCTTCCTCAGGTGATTTAGTTTGTGTAATTTCTACTGACCTATCTATAAGCTTACTCATTCATTCCTCTGGTGTGTCCAATTTATCAACAACTCCACAAAGAAATTCTTCATCTCTGATATTGTATTTTTAGTTTGTAGCATTTTGATTTTTTTTTGGTTTATTTTACTCCAATGAAATATTCTATTTATCTCTCCAGACTATTCACCTTTTTATTATATCCTTCAAAACATTAATTATATACCTTATCTATCATATTTGATAGTTCCAACATCTGGGCAGATCTGTTCCTACTTATGTTTATTGTTTTATTTCTTCACAATGAAGAGATAAAATTCTTGAGTTAATTGCTTACTTTGTGTGTTTTATAGTTTTTGATGATATGCCAGGAATTGTGTGCAAAAGTACTATTAAGACTGAATTAAGGCCGGGCACGGTAGCTCACGCCTGTAATCCTAGCTCTCTGGGAGGCCGAGGTGGGCGGATCGTTTGAGCTCAGGAGTTCGAGACCAGCCTGAGCAAGAGCGAGACCCCATCTCTACTATAAATAGAAAGAAATTAATTGACCAACTAATATATATATATAGAAAAAATTAGCCGGGCATGGTGGCACATGCCTGTAGTCCCAGCTACTTGGGAGGCTGAGGCAGCAGGATTGCTTGAGCCCAGGAGTTTGAGGTTGCTGTGAGCTAGGCTGATGCCACGGCACTCACTCTAGCCTGGGCAATAAAGTGACACTCTGTCTCAAAAAAAAAAAAAAAAAAAAAAAAAGACTGAATTAAATAATAGGAATAACTTTCAAATGGATATGTTTCTTTTTCTTTCAGCTCTCTGGGAGGCTTGAATTAATCTAGATTGTAATTGATCTTTGAGTTTTATTGTTGCTATAACTATCTTCAGTGTACCATAGACTTCAAATCCCTTCAGTGGTTGACAGCTGCTATTTTATTTTTAATATAATGCCTACAGTGTCAGATGGCTTTTCTCAATATTTTTGCTCTGCATTCAGTATGCAGCTGGTCCCGCACACAGGCCTCACAGACTAAATCACTCTCCAAGCACTTGCCCTTCCTTGAGTCAAAGGAGGTTCAGGTCGGTGGTACTCTTCCCTCACCAGCAGTCAGATTTCATTTCCTATCAGACAAGAGCCTTAAGCACAAGTGGTTCTGCTTAGTACTCCTACTCCAACCTCAGATCTCAGCAGGCTCATTTTAAGCTTTGTTAGTGAATTAAGAATAGACTGAACTCCAGGAACCATTCAGGTTTACTAAGGTAAGATCCTTATAATGTGTCCACTATGTGTCCACTCAGTGTTCAGTGGGAATTCTCCACTCTGACTTGTCAGCACACTAGAATGTCTCCTGGCCCAGTATGAACTCTGAGAATTGTTAAACTTGTATCTTCCAAGTTATTCTTTGCCTAACCTAATGAAGTTTCATCCTGTTTATCAGCAGTTCATTACTGGGCAACAGATCCAAGGTGAAACCCATCAGTTCTAGAGATGTTCTTTTCTGTATCTCTTCCTCCTCTCTGGTTCTCCACCTGGCATTGTAGGTGTGTCTACCTTCTGAAATTCTGATAATTTCCACAGTTCAGTAAGGCTGATATCTGTGCTGTTATCTAGAAACTACTCCCAGGCAGAAAGCCAAGGACATTGTAGGACTAATCCATTATCATTAAGGAATATTTTTTCCGAGAGGAGTTACCATCATGTGCTAAAATTGTGTTTTTAAAATATATTTTACCAGTTTTTTAGTTACTTGTGGAGGGAGAGTAAGTATGGTGCCAAGAACTTTGTCATGGCCACAAGTAAAAGACTTTTAAATATTGTTATGCATAAGGACTTTGTTCCTTCTGTTCGAATTTTCTAAAAAGAATGTTCTGAAAGTCTTTTCTTGATCTTGCAGGCTAGCCTGGATTTTTAAATTGTTCTCTTGTATTCTAATGACATATTTGTTACCCATGCTTTGGTTAAAAGGAATCCACTAAAATTCAGATAAAGTACACTATGAATTGGTAAGTGAATGCTACATTATGTAGCTTTTATTTCAGAAAATTCTATGTGTCCTTAATTTTTATTTTCATAAATGTTGCATTTTATTTTCTGTAGATTATATAACCCTTTACTATCTATAGTTTTAATGATTTATTTTTCTGTATGACAATGTAAACAGTCTTTTGGTGTTTGTCTTTGAGAATTGGCCTACACAGATGAACATTTTTTCCCACTAGCCAAGGCTGTAAAAAACCATTATTTTTGCATGAAAATGTAATGGCAGGAAGCCACTCATCATTTAACAAGTGAAGTCTGGCTCAGGCAGGTAGTGCACTTACCTTATTAAAATGGTCCTTTAAGGCATTACTTAATCAAAAAAATTGAACATATGGAGAAACAAATCTTTAGCACTTTAATTTAATTGTTACAGAAATACTATATTAACTGCTGATCCTTTGAGAAATTCCAAACAAGAGAAAATATTGCCTATCCATGAAAGCACTGGCAATGTTCTATTGAGTTTGAAAAGACAGTATATGCACACATCAAACAAGCTCTAATTTATTGGATCATTAGGTAAAAAGCTGTAGTTGTTTGAAGAGAGTGGTACTTTTTCCATTTCAATTTGAAACAAGTCATGTTATAATAAATTAAAGGGAAAAATCAGATAATTGATATCTACTTTAAAAAATTTTTTTCTGTACTGCAGAATATGAAGGCTGAAGTAAACTAAAGTATGAAATCAATATATTGCTTGGTGAATTAAATTAGTATAGCATGACACTGTTGATGATATAAACCATGAAGTGCATTCCTTCACAATGAAGGCAAGTTAAAGGTTTCATTAGTACCAATATATATGTGATTGTGTTGTTTATTTTGGCATATTGATATGTTTCATAAGTTATTATATTTTTATATCCATAAATAAAGAACAAGTGACCACAAGAAAATGCAAGGGAGTGTTTCACAAGTAATGTGGTATTAACTTTTAGAAGTCATTTCTTTCTCCAATTTTGTGAGAAAAAATTCGGGAAAGAATAGATCTCTGTATTCCAGATGTGAGTTTCTTCCAATTAGGTTTTGCTACATAAAGCATACATTTGTTTTTATAGAAATGTTTTTCTTAGCATAATAACATATGCTTTTATAACCAATTGTTTCTAAGATTAAATTTTAATGTGGGAAAGTCAATTATTTAAATTCTCTCTTACTGACTTGGTGATTCAGAAAGGAAGAAAAGGAGAAAAGTATTGGAAAATGGCAGTGAAACTTTACAATTAGGAGATTTGACACAGTTATCTACAGATAGATACCAGTAAGACCCTTGGTTGGTTTACAGTGTACTCTCAGGTTATTATGAGAGACTCTGGAAAGATTTTTGGGTGAATGTAATAAGAAGTATTTCATCTTGGATTATCCAAATAAAGATGGCTGCCTTGCCTATCACTGGCATCATGTAAGTTTGTATGACTATTGGAAGAGGATATAAGGTGAGAATTTGTCCTTTGCAAGAATCATTAGCCCATTTTATGAGATTCTCCCTCAATCTGCACACTAGTATTTCCACACTAGTATTTTCCACATTATTTGAATTATAATTTTTCTACTTAAAAATTAGCACAAGGATAGCCATCACCTAAGCAAAGAATCCTAAGCAACAAAATTTCTTCAAGTTCATGAATTTTATCATTTGAACCAAGTCTCAGAACCTTGTCCTCAAGGAACATTTTAAAATAATGATCCTTAATAAATTATTAATATTAGATATAGCCAGTATATTCAATGTGGACAAAGAGAAACTATTATATTTTTTCTTTTGCATATTTTTGTAAGCATCTTATTTAGGGATGAATTGACAGTGTCAATAGCTGAAAGCATGTTTACTTGACACAAACACACGTTTTGTCAAATTAATACAGTTAATACATTGTTCACATTTTTGTAAGCATCTATTGTAAAGATATAGAGATAGAAACTTAGAGAAGTTTAACTTGTAGATTAGTGGCAGGTACTCAGTGTCAAAATAGAAGTCTTTCTGACGGTGAAGACTTGTTCTTAATTCTTATACTATGCTGCCTTTGATTTTTTTCTCAATGTCAATATTTTACTGAACTAAATGAGTTGCTATAAAATACCAACTGACACAGAATGTAACATTATTTGTTTTGCACTCTGGTATTTCTTTTATTGGCTTTATATAAATTAAAAAGTTTCATTTTCTGCTTTTAAGCAAGTCATTATGAATAAAATACATGAACAAAAAGTCCCAACTAAGAGTTTGCCATAGCACTTAATTATCTTGATAGTTATATAAAATCAAGATATATTTTAAAACAAAATGCCGATTATTCACCAACATAATTTTCAGAAGAAGTGTGAAAATATGAAGTAACCTATTCCTGCTCATGTAGTAACTCCCTGCTGACATGGGATGAAAGGTACCTTGTAGATTCATTTTAGCTGTATTTGTTATCTACCCTTAAATATTATTTGCATTTTTGGTACCATTTTAATTAAAGAATGGCAATACATCCTTTCTTTAAATTTGTTGATAATAATGATTAAGAAATAATAGTCCATTTGAAATAAAATTTGATAAAACATTTTAATTTATGTGTGCTTAATATAAAAATTCTATACTGATTGATGAGACATATCATATTTTATGACATTGTTGTAAAATTATAGTTTATGGATTGCAGCATATTACTATGGAGATTTTAATGTCTCTCCTTTCTAGGAATATTCCTTTGACCTTTGTATCTCTTTGCAAAGTTTGCACAATTTTATACTTTCATTTTGTGCCACTGTTCATATTTTATTCTCTTACTTACATAAATCACTCTCCTTAGATTGGGTAACAGTAATTTCATATAAGACAGTAGCAATTTGATGGGCAATCCAATCTTATTTTTTAAGATTAAAAAAAAAGCAGATGTCTTAGAAATCTGTCTGAACTAATTTAAGTGATCTCATTTCAAGTGTGACCCAATCAAGGATCTTCTATGCTACTAAGTAACAAAATTCCAATGCTTAATTGTTGTTCAGAAAATATAAATATTAATTGCTGCTCTTTAGTTTCTCCTAGCCAAATGTCTATCTATTATCCTTGATATCTCTACCTATTGATGTCTTGTAAATAGACATGCTTTAATGGAAAAAATATAGATTATATGCACACAGTCATCATAACAACATTATGGAAAGCTAAAATACACAGAATATGTTTATGCCAATTATAGAAGTAAAAAGGAAACATGAAGATTACATGTATAAAATTTGGAGTTAAAAAGTAATGGACTTGATGAAAAAATCTTCTTCTTAATAGCTTTGTGATATTGGACAGCTATTGATACTTTTTAAAGCAACTCTTTCCTCGTCTGTAAAATGGATCGAGTAATAGCTATTAAGTAGGCTTTGTTGAGCAAGTGACATTTGTTACCATTTCCTGGGGAGGAGTCCCAATGGGGGAGGATAGCAAAGAGCATATCATTGCCTACTATGAGGAGCAGTAGTGCTAGGATGTCAACCTACTACATGGTTTGCATGTATTGGGATCTGGATCTCCAAGAAAGACTCAGAGGTGCTGGATGGATGGAACAGTGCTTTACTCACATAGAGAAAAGACAGAGGCAGCTCTACTTCAACAGTGGGTGTCTTTTCCATATGGGCAGTGAGTCTCGTCCCACAGCAGATACAGGAGATGGTCTGTATGCACCTTCTTGTGCTGCATTTGAAGGACCCCATTCCCACCCCACCAAGAACAGATACAGCAGTGGGGTTGGCAAGTTGCCATTTCACACACACACACACACACACTTAAGCAGAACAAAGAAGTGCACATCAAGTGTGGAACAGTGAACACTCCCCAAACGGGTGATATGCCCAGCAAGGCTCTGAGGGCTCCTTAGTGCCATGTATGGAATTGTTTCTGTTCGAAAGCAAACTCTTATGCAACTATGAAAGGGTGTGTGGGCTGCTCCTCATTCCCTCGGAACAGATTTGTTTTCAATATTTAATAAATTAATGTATAGGGTATTTAAAATATACTAACAAATGGATAAACATATCATATTTTTGCATATGGAATATATATTACAAACATGCATGTTGTTTGAATTACTTTATATGAATTTAAAATAAAATGCCTGTAGCATTTCTTTTGCAACTTGGAAAAATGTTTCTAAAAATTATATTATTAAAAGAAATAGCAAACATATAATATAATATATAATACATACATTTCTTTGAAAAAGGAGACAGACTGGTCATAATAAAACATCAGTAATGGCTTAAGAAGAGTAAAAGCAAATGGAATGAATATTTCCACAGGAATGAATTATATGTATGAATGCTAAAGAGAGCATCAAATAGCATAAGAATGGAAAGGTCATTCAATGAATAAATATTCAGTCAATGTAAAACCTCATTTTTTATAATGTACCAAAATAAATTTCAGATTTATCAGTCAAATAAATGATTTCTAAGATTTATTTATAATATTGACTTAAGCATATATGAAATTCAGTAAGTGGATGTAACATTGTAATCCAAAAGCTACAAGGATATCAAAGTAGTTATTAAGGAAAGATTTTAAATAGGAAAAAATAAATATTTTACACAGTCAAAACATAGGAAAATTTACTATACCCTGACAGACACACATGAAATAATGAGAAACATCAAACAGATGTTTCAAACATCAGATGACAAAAATCAGCAAAAACAACCTATACCACAAAGAGTGAAAACAATTCACAATAGATAAAATATGCAAATTTGAAAAATTATTTAAGTTGAAAATTAACAAATAAAACATCTAGCATTGAGTGTTTATTTAGTATTTGGCTTGACACTAAAGATTGCATGACTGATCTTGTTTAATTATCAGAAGAATATAATTAGTTATTGTCTCTCATTTAAAAAAATAATAATACTAAAATGTATATGGAACCACAAGAAAGAATACAATCAAGCTATGGTTATTGCAAATTGACTTTGCAAGAAATAATGCAAAACACAGATTAGGTACTGATAGAGCTATTTTCCATAGACCTATTTTGTCACAGAATACCTTTGTGGTAAAGAGCACGAGTTCTGATGTCTGATTGCCTGGTATTCAATCTGAATTCACCACTTTTTTGTTCTGTGATCACAGCAAGTGACATAACCTGTCTCTGTTTCAGTTCCAATATCAATTAGATAGGAACAATAAGGGTTCATGTGAGAAACAAATTAAATGACATAAAATTCTTACACTGTGCTTGGCATATCAAAATACTAAATAGATATTTAGTATTTAGTGTACTACTAAATACATATTTAGTGTGCATAAAACAAAGAAATAAAAATATGAATGTTATATATTTAACAAAATTATCACTTTTATAATTAAAATACATACATATATTTAAATATGTAATTCAAATATATATATAAAACTATATATTAAATAAATCATTTACTTTAATTCAAGAAATAAAAACTGTGCCACCAAGTTCTAGCTAATTTCTTGTTTATAATTTGGAAAAAATTAACAATTTATATAATAACTAAAAAATAATACCCATTGGTGATTTCATTTTTAAAAGACTCTTGTCTTTTTCTATTAACCATAATGTACAATTAGAACATTTCATGAAGTAGTGCATTTTATATTCTCTAGTCTTTTTATAATTCATATATTGTACAACTCTGAAAATCATCTGATTGTCTAATGTTTTCTATTTATTTTCATATTTTTATCCTTGACATTTTTGGGGAAATTCTCCCAAATTTACATTTCAAGTTTTACATTTTGGCTTCCATATATATTTTTTATTACTAAGAGCTCTTCTCATTTCTCTGAATATTATTTATAATTCCACATTGGTCTTATTTTTAGGATATAGTACTTTATCTCTCCAAGGACATTATGAAGAATTTCTTGTTCATTTTTGGAGTTTTGTTTTGTTTGTATATGTTCCTGTTTCCTTAAAGTTGCTATTTTCAAAGTATCTGTTTCATTCAAATCAAAGATTTTTTCAGATAGTTAATGTATTTTGTCTGTTATTAGTATTTTTTTTTCATTGGGGTACTAAAAGCTCATTGGGAGTTTGTTTCTGTGATTTTACTGCAGGGTAATAGCTTAGTTTTTGCTTGAGGGATGATCAAAATACCTAGAGAAGAATTTTCCCATATCTAGTCTAAAAGATAAAACTTAGAGGTCAGGGTTTGTGACTTGAGAAGATAAAAATGGCTGTGTGTTTCAGTATCCAAAATGCTTATATTTACTTCCCCTTCATGTCAGTGTGGTTCCCAGTCATCACCTATATTTGATGTCCTCCAGTCTAGGGAGCTGATTTGTGTGCACTTCACAAAACCAACATTCAGCCTTTTGCTACAGTAGTGGAAGGGCATAACCCAGTTCACAGTTACCCCACCTGAGTGCAGAAGAGATCTGAAGATTTAACTTTTTATTGGACTTTCACAATCATCTTTATTTCATTTGCCTCATATCAACACTCCACTTGCAAAGGTATGTAGTCTAGAAGGTGACAAATCACATTTTCTCCCTTCATTAGATTTCCAGAAATTCTGCTTTATACAAGTTTTCAACAGTGAAAAAATTTACATTGAAATACATATTGTCATTAATTATGCTCAAATTTACCAATCCAATCACTCATTCCATGGCTTTATCCATAATAGGTATGAAAATGATCCTCCTACAGTAAAAGGTAGATAATTAAACAGCACATGTGAAAGAACTGTATTCATACAATAGATGGCAGGCAATGGTGTGATTCCTCATTGAAACAAATGAGTTAAAATATCATATTAATCTCAGACAAGGAAGGCTTCAGAACAAGAAAAAATCCAGGTATAGAGATTAAATTTTAGATGTATAGATTTATTACTGGGTTCTCTATTCTGTTCTTTTGGTTTATATCTCTGTTTTTATGCCAGTGCAATGCTGTTTTGGTTACTACAGCTCTGTAGTACAGTTTATAGTCAGGTAATGTGATTTCTACAGTTTTGCTCTTTTTGCTCAGGATGGCTTTAGCTATTCTGGGTCTTTTGTGGTTCCATATACATTTTAGAGTCATTTTTTCTATTTCTGTGAAGAATGCGATCTGTGTTTTGATAGGGATTGCATTGAATCTGTACATTTCTTTGAGTAATATGTACATTTTAATAAAATTGATTCTTACAAATCATAGAATATATTTCATTTTATTTGTGTCCTTTTCAATTTCTTTCATTAATGTTTTGTGTTTTTAATTGTTGAGATCTTTCATTTCCTTGGATAAGTTATTCCCAGTATTTTATTTTATTAATATTTCTAGCTGTTGTAATTGGGATTACTTTCCTGATTTCATTTTCATCTATAGTGAATTTACCTTTGACAAAGGTGCCAAGAACATACAGTTGGGAAAGAACGATTTCTTCAATAGATGGTCCTGGGAAACTGGATATTCATATGCAGTGGAATGAAACTAGACCCTTATCTCTTGCTATATAAAAAAATCAAATGAAAATGAATAAATACTTAAATCTAAGGCCTGAAACTATGAAACTACTGAAACAAAACATTTAGGAAATGCTTCAGGACATTAGTGTGGGCAAAAACTTCTTGAGTAATACCACCAAAGCACACTCAACCAAAGCAAAATTGGACAAATGAGATCACATCAAGTTAAAAAATTTCTGCACAGCAAAAGAAGCAGTCAACAAAGTGAAGAGACAATCCACAGAATGGGAAAAAATATTTGCAAACTATCCATCTGAAAACAGATTAATAACTAGAATATATAAAGAGCTCTAATGATGCAATAGGAAAAAATCTAATAATCTGATTTAAAAATGTGCAAAGGACCTGAATAGACGTTTCTCAAATGGTCAGCAGGTACATGAAAACATGAGCAACATCAATAGTCATCAGGTAAATGAAAATCAAAACTACAACGACATATCATCTCACCCCAGTTATCAAAACGGCAGGTAATACCAAATGCTGGTAAGAATGTGGAGAAAGGGAAATGCTCATATAATTTGGTGAGAATGTAAATTAGTGCAGCATCCATGGGTAACAGTATGCAGGTTTCTCATAAAACTGAAAATAGAATTATCTTATGACCCAGAAATCCCACTGTTGGATATATACCCAAAGGAGGGGAATTTAGTATATCAAAAAGATATCTGCATTCCCATGTTTATTGCAGCACTAGTCACAATAGCCAAGATATGGAATAAACCCAAGTGTCCATCAATGGATGAATGAATAAATATTTTGTGGTATTTATGCAAAATAGTATATTACATAGCCACAAAAAAAAGAATGAAATCTTGCCATTTTCAACAATGTGAATGGACCTGCAGAACATTATGTTAAGTAAAATAAGTGAAGCACAGAAAGACAAACCTTGTATGTTTCCAGTCATATATAGGAGTTAAATATTAAAAGCAATTGATATGATGGAGACAGAGAGTAAAATGATGTTTTCCAGAGGCTGAGAACAGTAGCAGGGTGTGGGGAATAAAGTGGAAATGGTTAACGGGTACAAAAATATACTTACATAGTTAAATATAATGAATAATATTTGTTAGCACAACAAACTATGATCAAATATAAGTCAGAGTATATGTTAAAATAACTAAAAGAGTAGAATTGAAATGCTCCTAACACAAAGAAATGTTAAATGTCTAATGTGGTGGATACCCTAATTACCCGGATTTGATCAGTCCGCATTCTATGATTGTACAAAAACATTACATGTACCCTATAAATATATACAACAATTATGTACCAATAATAATTAAAAATAGAAAAAAATTTAAAAATAATAAAATAAAACAAAAAAAGAGGAGGAGGAATTTTGTCTTGATAAAAGGGATCTGTTTATCAGAGACATGATAATCCTAAATGTTTATATATCCAATGACAGTGTTAAAAGATGCATGAAACAAAAACTAACTGCCCTAAAAGGAGGAACAGTCATTTACAAAAATATACTTAGAAAAATTAACATACCTTTTTGTATAATTAGTAGAACAAGTAGAAAAAACTAGTAAGCATATAGTAGACTTGAACAATTCTACTTGCTTCTTTGCTATAATTGATAATTGTAAAATAACCTACTTACAAAATATCTATAAAAATGATCATGAGTTCAAACAAATCTAAGTCTCAATAAATATAGCAGAATCTGAATTTTCAGGGTATATTTATTTACCAAAATATAACTTAATCAGAAAATTAATATAGAACAATACCTTGAAAGTCCCACTGTGTTGGAAAACTAAGCAGCAAGCTACTAAATAACCCACATTTCAAAAATTATTACACAAAAGGAATAAAAAGTACTCCGGAATAAATTAAAATGAAATTATAGTATATCAAAATTTGTAAAATGTAGGTAAGTCAATACTCTGAGGTTATTAATATTAATATTAGAGCTTCAAATACATATATTAGGATAGAAGGAATATCTAAAATCAATGTCCTAAGTGTCTGCAACTATAAGGGAGAAAAGAAAAATATGCTTACATAAGTATAAGGAAAAAGTTATAAAAATGCAGCATAACCAATAAAAGAGTAAATGGACAACAGCGAATAACAATAAAACAAAAAACTGTTTCTTCCAAATTATCCACAGTTTTGATAAATGTCTAAATAGAATTATGAATTAAGGAGAGAAAATAAAATATTAATTATCAATATTTAAAGGAGAATCATTACTAGAAATTCTACAAGCATTAAAATAATGAGAAAATATTGTAAACAATAGTATGCCAATAAAATCTACAAAAGGACACATTCTTCAACAGATATAGATTATAAAATTGACTCATAAAATAAGAGAAAACATGAATGGCCCAATAATTACATGAGAAATTCAAGAAGATTTTGACAAAAAGTCTTCCTACATACAAAATTATAGGTGAGAAATTCAGGAAGATTTTAACAAAAAAATCTTCCTACATACAAAATTATAGGTTTAGTTTATTGATTTAATTAGGAAAACAAAGTCATTATCCTAAAATGCCAATATAATATTTTCAAGATATTCACAAATAAAATATAAGCATATATAAATGGAATGCTATATGTCTATCAAGAGGGTACTCTTATAGATTCCTATAACAGTAGTTACAGGAAAAAGTTAGTTACTTTCTACAAGTCTACATAGTTATATGATAATCTCAACAGACAGAGAAAAATTATTTGATAAAATTTAACCACTATTTACTAATAATGAAAACTCTCATAAAAATCAATTAAAAAAGTTTTTTAATCAGTTCTGGAGTCTGGGAAGTCCAAGATCTAAATGCTGTCAGCTTTTTTTTTTCCCCCCTTTTTTTAGTTTGGAGAGGGGCTCTCTGCTTCCAAGGTGGCACTTATTGGGTACAAAAGGGAAGGACCTTGTGTCCTCACATGGTAGAAGGCAGAAGAGCAAGAGAGAATAATGCTTCCTGAAGTTTCTTTTATAAAGGCCTTAATTCCATTCTTAAGATAGGAGCTCTCTTTGAGTTCTTGTTCATAAATTCTTTGCCTAAGGCAATCACAGCAGCAAGAAAAATAAATAAATGGGACTTGATCAAATTAAGGAATTTTTAAATACTGTCAAAAATAATAAGTTCATTTAACAAATCTCAAGATACAAGATCAGCATACAAAATCCAAGCATATTTCAATATACCATCAATAAATCAATCCAAAATTGAAAATACAATTTAGAAGTAGCATCAAAAATATGAAATATTTGGTAAGATCTGTGCCCTGAAAATTGCAACTCACTGTTGGGAGAAATTAAGACAGACCTGTGTAAATGAATTAAATCAAATGCCCACATATTAGAAAATCCAAATATATAAAATGTTAATTATTGTCAAATTGATTTACACAATGTAATTTCAACCAAAAATATCTGTATAAAGTAACAAGTTTTTCTAAAGTACATATGGATAATCAATATATGAAATATGTAGTCCGGGCGCGGTGGCTCACACCTGTAATCCTAACCCTCTAGGAGGCCGAGGCAGGCGGATTGCTCAAGGTCAGGAGTTGGAAACCAGCCTTAGTAAGAGCGAGACCCTGTCTCTACTATAAATAGGAACAAATTAATTGGCCAACTAATATTTATAGAAAAAAATTTGCTGGGCATGGTGGCACACGCCTGTAGTCCCAGCTACTAGGGAAGGTGAGGCAGAAGGATTGCTTGAGCCCAGGAGATTGAGGTTGCTGTGAGCTAGACTGACGCCACGGCATTCACTCTAGCCTGGGCAATAAAGCGAGACTCTGTCTCAAAAAAAAAAAATGTATATATCAGAATATATGAATGACTTACAACTTTAAAATGTTAACAATTGAAGTATAAGCACATATACATACTAAATGACTTCCTTATTCATTAGGAAAATGCACAAACTTCTACATACAGAAGAGATTCACCTGAAAAACAATAAAGCAATAGCAAATATCAGCAAAGGTATACAGCAACTGATATGTTTATACATTGCTGTAGGTAAAGCAAAATTATGTAAAGGACTTCAGAAATTTTTCATAAAGCTAAATATGTCCTCAACATATGATTCAACTATTCCACACGTAGGTATTTGGTCAGAAAAAATGAAAACATGTCAACATAAATACTTGTTTACATGTTCATAGCAATTTTTTACACAGGCAAAAACTGAAAAACACTCAAAACTGTATCAACAGGTGAATGGACAAACAAATTGTGATTAATCATTCCTATGGATTACCAATGAGCAATGAAAATTAATGAACTGTTGCTACTTGAAACAACATAAATGAATCCCAAGAACATTTTGATAAATGAAAGAAGTTAAATGCATAAAAGAATATACTGTATAATTTTATTTTCATGGCACTCTAGAAAATGCAAATATAACTTATAATGGTATAGAGTTGATATGTGCTTGCCCAGGTCTGGAAATGGACTAGGATTAGTGGGAAAGGGTCAAAAGAAAAATTCTGAGGTAATATAAATATTTTGTATGTTAAATGTGGTAGTGTTTAAATTGGTTTATAAATTTGTCAAATTTATAAACATTCATAAGACTTTTCTTTCTCCTTTTTTTAAAATTAAGCACAGGAAAGCTATGAATTACATGTAAAAATTAAGTCTAATATTAATGAAGTCAAATACGAGATGAGTGCACTCTTGTGATTTTTTTAATGAAATATCCATGTATATTTAAATAATAAATTTTAAAGCTTAATTTCAAATTTGTAAGCCCAAGAAATAATAGGGATTTGGATTAGGGAGGAAGAGAAAAGAGAGGGAAAGAGAAAGGATGGAGAAAGAAGACATAGTGGGGAATTGAGCATGGTGGAAGAAAATTATAACCTACAAAAGGTGGTGACCAATACCTGTAAGTGTCACTCATTCTTGATGTGAAAATTTCTATTAGTGCTCATTACCCGTTGAAATATGCCATAGGAGTTGTTGATGTTAAGAAAAGCAGGAGAAAAAACTAAGTAATGAGCTCCAAATTTGTCTCAATGAGAAACAGATGAAAAACCAGCAAAATGATTTCAAATTCAAGTGAGGATTGAGTAAAGCAAAACCATGAAAATCAAGGCAGAGATCACTCTGACAATATATGCATACAAAAAAGAGAGAACATTGGGTTTGCCTCAGTAATCGAACTGCTATATTTAAATGTCAACCATCAGGGCCACTAGCAGATGTCTTGGAGATTTTCTTCCTTCTTTCTCGGTCCATAAAAACACAGATAGATATGTGAAAAAAAATCTATGTTGAACTTAGAAAATATAAGGCATAAAAGAAGGACCTACAATATGTCAGCAATAGTTTCCCTATCTTTTAAGATTTAGATAAAACAGCATATTTTTGTGGTATATGTATATATCAAAACACAGATTAACTGTATATAATATATTATTAAATATTTTAGATTATAAATTATATATGCTGCAATTAGCTAATATTTTTAAAATATACAAAGATATATAGATCAATATTTAGTAAATATCTCTTTAAAAAGAAAGAAGAGTCCACAGAGGGTAGTAACATTGAATATATAGAACCTACACTTATCAAAATCTATTGACATGAACAAGATCTTTATATTCTGAGACAATTCAATTAAGAAAAGTTTTGTTCACATCCTATAAAACGTAAATGCAGATATATTTATATTCATTTTATTTATTCATATCTTGAATTGTTCTCAAAGTTTTTGAGTCTATATATGATATCTAAGTTAAAGTAAATGATTTAAATAACATTTTAAGTGACAGAAAAATTCCTAATATTTTATTAATGTCAGAAAATAAACTTCTTTAAATGCTTAAGTATGCTCATATAACTTTTTTAATAGTTTCACTCAAAATCGTTATAGTGAAATTTTAATTATTAGATTTTCTTTTTATTATAATGGCTTTAAATAAAAGCTGGCAAGTGAAGTGAATGTTTAGCCATAAGAACATTTTACATGGAAATTTTATCTCCTTCAATTTCTTAGTCATAAATACTTTTATAAATGCCTTATAAGCTATAAAATAGCAAGGTCATTGGATAAAGTAAGAAGTATATGTAACCATCAAATGAAAACTGAATATTAATAATATTCATTAGATTAATTAAATTTTATTCTGTGGTGAAAAGATTTCAAGAATAATATTTAAAATCTAATTAACATAAAAAGAAAGGCTTTTCCCACCTAACTGATACTCTAATATTAAGAAAACATTTTTGGAGTTTTTATTAATAGGTAAGATAAAAAGTATAATAAAAGAATATTTTTGAAAAACATATTCTAAGTAAATGATTTTATTTGCAGTTGACAGTGATAAAACGATCAATGTTATGTTACAATTCCTGCTCCTTCATTTGTCTTTGTTGGTAAAATGAAGAATGTCAGAGATTGAGAGGGTTGAGCTCACAGCAAATTTAATATGACTTGCTTTGTCTCTCCTCTGAACAGATTTCACAGGATGAAATATTAAATGTACAAAGCATGGGTACATTTTTCTTGTATTTAATGAAAAGTTTATGATTCTTTGTTTTTTTTTTTTAATCATGGTAAGCTCATAAAGTAGACAAAGTCTGAGAGAAAGGACAATATAATGTCATAAATAAATTCATGGATGACTTCTTTTGTTCATTTGTATCTTTAAACTTCTTGACACTTTAATTAGAGTTATGAGTTATCAATTATCAATAAGATATATAAAAACTCCAGTCTATATATATCATATTTTAGGCATTATAAAAATATATTAAAATTGTATGTATTTTAATTGTAAGTCCTTTAGATAATGGGGAAAGCATAATATTGTGCATCATGAGAAATTTAGTGGCATTCATAAAAGTAACAAAAATTGTTACTTCATCTATTGAAGCAGTTTGGCTAAAACAAATTTAATTTTACAAATCAAATAAAAACAAAGATGTTTGTCTTATTTGACACTATTTTCAAAATAATTTATGTTAACAAAATTCATGATTTTCTAAAATAAAATTATCTATATATGTGTATACTATGGGAAAAAACAATTTATTAATTGTAAACATTTTTAGTTTGTGATTCATCATAACCATCCATTAAAATATAGTGATGTAAAATAATAGTTAAATCCCATCCCCTCTGTTATTTTGCTGACTTTCAGTCACATGACTTGAGTATGTATGTGTGTGAGTATAAGCATTAGTATATATATATATATATATATACACACACACACACATACATACATACACAGACACACACATGCTAAACACTTCTCAAATTTGGCAAATAAATAAAATAAAAAACACATATATTTACAGATGCAAGAAGCTCAGAAAACCCTAACAGAATACCCTGAAGAAAACACACCCCAAAACGTCATCATCTTTGAACAGCTGAAAATTAAAGACCAAGGAAAATTTCTGAAAGCAGCAACAACACCCCAATATACTATTTATGGAAAAATGATTATTAAAATGATTGTGCATTTTTCATCAGAACTCATGAAGACAAGAAGAGTGTCAAACAATATTTTAATAGATCAGGATGAAAAGAACTTGCAAACAATAATGCTATCTTAAGCAAAAATACCCTTCAGGAATGAATTTGAATGAAGGAATAAGATTTTAAAAGTATGAGAATGTCATACCAGCAGACCTGCTCTAAATGAATTGCTGAAAGTAAATTATAAGAACAAAAATGAATAATGATAAAAGAGTCAATTTTCCAAGATGATACACTAATTCTAAGTGCACACAGTACCAAAAAATTATAAAATAGAGCAAACAAAACTTGAAAGAACACCTTAGTGTTGGTCAGTTAGTATCAATTAGATAGTGAGTATATGTGGTACATGATTTTCCCTCCTTGTGATACCTGACTTTGAAGGATGGGCTCAATCTCTATCCAGAATAATGTAAGAGGTGCTAGATCACCATAGTTTTTTGTAGTTGAGTAATATTTCATGGTATACATGTACCATGTTTTATTAATCCACTCATGTATTGATTAGGTTGATTAGGCATTTAGGTTGCCTCCACATTCTTGCAGTTGTGAATTGTGCTGCCATAAACATTTTAGTGCAGATATCTTTATTGTAGAATGTCTTTTATTTTTTTTTTCCTTTGGATAGATGCCTGTACTGGGATTGCTGGATCAAATGGTATCTCTATTTTTAGCTCTTTGAGGTATCTCCAAATTACTTTCCACAAGGATTGTACTCATTTGCAGTCACACTAGCAGTGTAAGGGTGTTCCAATCTCTCCACATCCACAGTAGTATTTGTTGTTTTGGGACTTTTTGATAAGGACCGTTTTCACTGGAGTTGGGTGATATCTCATTGTAGTTTTGATTTGCATTTCCCTAATGATTAGAGATGTTGAGCACTTTTTATATGTTTGCTGGGCATTAGTCTGTCTTCTTTTGCAAAGTTTCTGTTCATGTCCTTTGCCCATTTATTGAGGGGTAGTCTGATTTTTCCTTGTTGATTTTCTTAACTTCTATATATATTCTTGTTGTCAGCTCTTTATCAGATGTGTAGAGAGCAAATATTTTCTCCCATTCTGTAGGTTATCTATTTGCCCTAATGGTAGTTTCTTTGGCTGGACAGAAGCTTTTTTAATTTGATCAGGTCCCATTTGTTTATATTTTGTTGTTGTTGTGATTGCTTTGAGGGTCTTCTTCATAAATTCTTTCCCTAGGCCAATGTCTGAAAGAGTCGTTCTAAGATTTTCTTCCAGAATTCTTAAGGTTTCATGCCTTTGTTTTAATTCTGTTATCCATCATGAGTTGATTTTTGTGAGGGGAGAGGTAGGGATATAGTTTCAATCTTATGCTTGTGGATATCCAATTTTCCCAGTGCCACTTATTGAATAGAGATTCTTTTCCCTATTGTATGTTTTTGTCTGCTTTGTAGAAGATTAGATGACAATATGAGGATGGTTTTTTATCTGGGATCTCTGTCCTATTCCAAAGGTCTATATCTCTGTTTTTGTATAAGTACCATGCTGTGTTGGTTACTTTAGCTCCCTAACAGCCGAGACTTTGTTATGCTGGCATTTAGTTTGACACAACACAATTGTCCATCTACAAATATTTGAGGAATGGATGAATGATCTTCAGGTCCATTTCCACCTGTGCAAATTAGTGGAGATTGTTTGTTATCCATCAAAACTTACTCATTAGTGCTCATGGCTGGTGGAACTATCTGCAGCATTGTCTTTGAACAAAAATGAAATGTTTAGAATTTAAATTAAGATTTTTATATGTGTGTGTGTGTATATATATATATATATTTTTTTTTTTTGAGACAGGCTGTCACTATGTCACCTAGGCTAGAGAGCAGTGCTGTCATCACAGCTCATTGCAACCTCAAATTCTTGGGCTCAAGCAATCTTCCTGCCTCAGCCTCCTGAGTATCTGGGATCATAGGCACATAACACCATGCCTGGCTAATTTTTCTAGTTTTTCATAGAGACAGGGTCTTGCTCTTGCTCAGACTAGTCTCAAAGTTCTGGCCTCAAACAATCCTCCCACCTTGGCCTCCCGAAGTGCTGCAATTAAAAGCATATACCAATGTGCCCGGCCCTGAAATTAAGATTTCTATTAGAATCCAGAAAAATCTGCTATATACTTGCGAATGCCAAAACCTATTTTTCTTCCCATTTACATTTAAATGCTTCCTAGAATTTCTGAAATGTCATTGAAGCTTGAAATTTGAGGTGGCTACAAAAGGGCTACTGCCCTCTTGGATGCTAATTTGCTATGTCAACTTCTGATTAACCGCAGTCCTAGAAATGCCTTCTGATTCCTGCTTTATTATTTATTGTCCTTAGTGCAGATTTACACAAACTAATTCTTAAATGCATATGGAAATTCAAAGAAACTAAAGCAGATAAGGAATATTGGGGAAAAAATGAAATTAGGGGAATCACACTACCTGATTTTAAGACTTACTATGAATCAGGACGGTGTGTTGTTGGCAAAAGGATAAACACATCATATCTCTGTGGAAGTATAGAGAACCCAAATGTAGACTCAGACAAATGTGGCTAATTGATTTTTGATAAAAATGCAAAGACCAAAGACAATTTCAACAAATGGTGTTGGAGCAATTGGACATTTATGTGAAAAATGAATTTCTGTGTAAAACTCATACTTTATATAAAATAAACTCAGAATGAATCATGGAACTTAATGTAAAACCCCAAATTATAAAATATTTAGAATAAAAGACATGAGAATATATTTGCTAGCTGGGTTTAAGCAAATAGGGTTTAGACGTGAAAGGAAAAGTATAACTTATAAAAATAAATGATAAATTGGACTTTATAAAATTAAAAATTGTTCTGAATAAAGACATTAAAGGAATAAATAAAGCCAATAGAAAATATAAATTAATACATAATTAGGCAATACAAAAATAAAAATTAAAACTATAATAAACTATTACTACACATCTACTAAAATGTTTAAAGAGAAAAATACTGAAAATACCAGGTGTTGACAAGGCTACAAAGCAATTGAATCTTTCATGCAAACCTAGTGGAATATAGACTGGTTCAGTCACTCTGGAAAATTTGTTTGCAGTATTTTATAAAGTTAGACACACACTTACCCATGACTTCATTACTTGGTATTCACTCAAGCAACACAAAAATTTATGTTCACATAAAAAACAGTACACAAATGCTTATAATAGTTCCTTTCATATTTGCCTACTGGAAATTACTGAAATGCCTGTCAGTAGGTAAGGGGAGATACAAACCTCATTGATTTCATACAATAGAATATAATAAAATGGAATAAGCCTTCATACAACTTGGATGCATCTCAAACTCATTATGCTGAATGAAAGAAGCCAATCTCAAGAAGTCACATACTATATGATTCCATCTATATGATATCTCTTAAAGGGAAATCTATGGTGATGGAGAAAAAATTATTAGGAATTAGGGGCGTGGGAAATGTGTAGCCAAAGAGAAGGAGCAAAGAGTGAAGAGGGAATGATATACTTGTATTGTACCATGACTACAATAGTGGCTACATGAATCTCTACATGTGTTAAAATTCATGGAATTATATACAAAACAGTCAATTCTGTCAGACATTAATTTTAAAATAAATATTAAAATACCAAGTAATAATTGTAAAAGTAACAAAAAAATTAAAAGGGATTTCTAGATTTTATTCTCCATATGAATAAGAAATCTTGAGTCTCATTTAAGGAATATTCTTTTGCTTATTAACATTTTTCTAAATGTAATACGTCATTCAGTCTGTTAGAGAAAGAAAGGGAGGAGGAGATGAGGGAAGAAAGGAAGGTAAAAAAAGAGAGGAAGGAGGGAGGGAGAGAGGAAGGAAGGAAAACAGAGTAAAAGATTGAAATTTTCTACAAACCAAATAGGATGACATTCTATGCTTTTATGATTTCTTCCATCTGAGTACAAGTATTAACAATCAAGGTTGTATGTATATAAAGTGAACATACAATTATAAGCCAAATCCACTTTCTCTTATTCTTTATATGCTGATATAGTATCTTAAAGAGAGAAGAACAGAGAAAACAGTTTGCAAATGTGAATTGAGTATCTTTTTTACTCATCTTTACATTTACAGCTCTACATAGCAGTCTAGACTCGGTAATTCAAACTTTCTGAATCTTCTTTTGAGATTGTGATAAGTCATACTTTGCTGGGTTATCATTGGAATTAAATGAGAAAACATACACAGACATACCTGTTCAGAATGTAACATTTAGTGGAACCAAAGTAATATAACTAAACCACCAAATAGAGTAGGTAAACAAAAGTGGAGCCTAATTTAGCACTGAAACAAAAATTCAAAGCATTTGAAAAGAATTCACAGTAGATAAATTTATTTGAAATGTCAAATAATAATGAGATTGGAATGACAATTTCAATACAAATTTTCAAAGACATGATATTGTATGTTTACAAATAATGCAAAAACTTCACACAGCATCTTCCTCTTTTTATTCTTGCAATTCACTCCTATATTCCCTTCCCTACCTTACACTGAAAAACACCTACAATGTAGTTTTTCACAAAGTAACCAAAATGAACTTTTAAAAATAAAATCATGCATGCCTACATAGCTTCTCATGTACTCTAATGGCTACCATTCTTTCTGGGATGAAAACAAGAGAGAGAGAAAAAAAAAATGTCCTTCATGGCCTACAATTACCTCAAGGATTCAACTTTCTTTTTCTTTTCACTGTCTGTCCCCTGGCTCCTTGTTTTCCAGCTGCAATCACCTCCTTTCTGTTTTCCAGGCATACCTAACTCATTCTTTCCACTGGGCCTCTGAACATGTCCACTCTGTAATGTTCCTCCATGGTTCTTAGTATAGCTGGTTCACCGTTATTCCTACATAGGCCTCCTTAAATCCTTATTTAAACTTTTTCCAGTTACATCAATTTATACTTCGTATTTCATTTGTACAACTTATCATCTGTAATTACCTCAATTTTTACTTATATTGCTGTTTATTACATGTCATTCATAGAAAAATATAAGTTTCATTATAGAATGTCTTATTAACTCCGGCAATTAGAAGAATGTCCAACATAGAAGAGAGACATTTGTAGCATTAATTTTGTGGCTGAATTTCATTCACCCTTTGTTTTTCACTAGATAGCTTATCATTGAATGACTCTGAGTATACAAGTGGAAAAACTAAAAGAATGAATCCCAATTTTTAATAGTGTTTAGTATAGGAAAAATACTAAATGATTAAAATATGCTCAATCAAAATTTTATTTCTCTAGGGTAGCGCAAAGGCAATTTATGTAACTAAAGCGTTTATACTCCTGCAATGTTCTGAAATTTAAAAAATCATTAAAAATTGCTTTCAATGTAAATATTAAGACTATAATTCCATCTAATAAAATTTGAGCTCTGTTTAAATTTAGTCCTATTTAATGCAAGCTATCTGATCTAAGCTTATTGATTTCCTTATAACCTAAATATATTATAACCTAAACTCTTAATTTTAGTATTCAAGCACTCAAATTGTCACTGTAATAATCTATTTTAATTTGCAAAAAAGAGAAGAAAATTCAAATTGGTGACACCATTCTCCTCAGAAATGTGATTCTTTAAAAAATATTCTGTCGATTAAACTACAAGTGATTTAATCAGGAAATTAATTCAGGGAAATGGCTTCCCAGACAAAATATATCAAATTAATTATTTTCTTAAAAGTGAGTTACCTTTAGTTTTTCTTCTTTAATGGGTTAAAGTTTAACAAATAAAATTTACTGAATAGAACTAAGTCTTTTGGGTTCAGATGCTCACATTCATGGGCTTGAGCTTTCTAGAGCAACAAGGACTTTATTCTCCTTTTATGCTTAACGCCCTAGATGAATCTGTCTGTCATCTCTTTTAATTTAAACAGGCAACATTGAGGGTTCTTAACAATACATCTGACCCCTGAGAAACAGGATATATAGCAGCCCATTAATTAGTTGTTTGAAGTGAAGGGATATGGCACATCAAATATCATGCCTCTCTGCTCCATTGCACAGCACACCCACACCACATTGTCCATTTATATTTCTGACGACTACCAAAGAGCCAATACCCTTGAGAAACATCATAAGTTAGCAATTTGATTGATGTACATTAGGCAGTCAATGACTTGTTCTATCTAGAGTATTTTCCTTTTTGCATGAAGGAAAGATGGTCAAAATATGTATCAGACCTCGAATCAAATTAAAGCCCAGAAGATTTCATTGCCATTCTGCTTTTTGTTTCATACATAAATTTACATAAAATTGAGTTACTTAAGATTTCATATCTGTTTCAATTTTCTTTCCATTCTAGACATTCTCAAATGAAAAGCGGTTTTATAGAATACCACGTTAATTGTTTCAGGAGAATAACACAATCAACTCAGCTATTTTCTAATAAGTTCAGGAGATGCTATTGTTCTTTGTGAATATTTTCCCTAGTTATGAATTTATAAATTATTCACATTCATAGTCACTAAAAGAAACATGAACAAAATGAGTGTTATCAAGAGGCAGCAAAGTGACAACTGGGAGCCCAGACCTTTCCTTTACCGTTTTTAGTGATCATTTGACCTTCAAGAAAATGATGCATAGAATCATTTCATGAGGATTAATAATTATACGCCACTGAGCACTTTAAAGAGAGAGATTTTGTTACCTTTTTTGTTATTGTTTTTTGGTTGGACACAATTAATGATTAAGACTGTTAATAATGTTAGGACTTACTATGTTAAGAATAATCCAATTTATTAGAGATGTCTAAAAGTTTGAGGGTTACTGTCTGAAATACATTTATAGAAGGTCATCTTAATTTAACTTAATGACCTATATCTTGAAAATCTATAGAGGTGGTAATTCTAGAAAAATTGATTCTCATTTTCAAAATATATTTCTGACTTCCTAATTAAATATGTCTCATACAGGTAATTGTAGATTTTGCCCTAAATGTTTCACGCTAACCTATGAACTAAGAATATATACATTTGATTGAAATTTAAATAAATCCCTGTTGGGGGTGGTGTTGTATAAGGAATTCACTATTTTTGTCTATGATCCAATTGCTGCTCTTTTCCATCTCAATGACATGATCAGTCTCTATTTGGTATTAGGAATTAGGATCTACTGTTAAGAGTTCTCAGATATCTCATCAATTCATTTTTGCATTTTTTATAATTCCTAAATTCATCAATGCCACCGCAGTACTCAGTTTCCCTCTTAGTTCTAGTTATATAGTTCTCTTCTACAGACACAGGAACCAGATATTTCTTTTCCCCTATAAAAATAATGCACTCTAAATCTTTCATTTTGCTGTTTAGAGACCCCTTAACATCCCTTTTTGACTATATGAATACATGTCTTTTCTGTTGAAACATAACCTAAGGGACCAAATGTACTTATTTTTTATTATTCAAGAGGGTTAGTCTTATGTGCTACTAGCTCATTATTCGTTTCATTCCATTCTGTCCTTCACTTGAACTGAATAAAAGATGTTCAGCAAAATGAATCTTAAAAAGCAGAATAAGTTATCTCTTTAAGCAAATGAAATTCAGCTCACACTTCACTACAAACTCTGGAGGACAGTATAGCATTCTAATTTCAATTTACTGAAAAGTAATACTCCTCACATATGTTAAGAATTAAAAAGTATTTTAATATAACATGACCACTTTACCAGCTATTGCTTAAATATGTAATACAAGTATCTCAATTACTTTGGAGTAGAGTGGGGTAGAGAGCAAGAACAAAACAAAATAAGCAAACAAAGAAAAAAGCCTGGCTTAGGTATATTTCAGGTGTACAGGACATAAATATTGCTGAAAATTATAATTCTTGGGCCTCCTTTCTCACTCACTAGTCATATGCCCTTAAATGAAGCAATAGGCCACTATATGTTCTATTGTGTCTTTCTTTCCTCCTACATTTTTATGCCTTCTAAATCAGTTTTTATGTTGTGTGTATTTTTATAGGCCTAGGTCTTAGTATAGTGTCCTGCTGATAGAAAGAAATAAAGGCAAGGATGAAAGAAGGACGTAGGTAGGAGGCAGGAAGGGAAAATGGGCAGGAAAAAACCAAATTAACACAATAGGCTATCTACTTCACAAAGTTATTCTGAAGATAAAATAGTAAAATGAATGCAAAATGCCTGCAAAAAGAAAACATTATAGTCAAAGTTATTAATTATTACTTTTTGCTATATGCCAGGCACTATTTAAAATTATATGTGTGTATATATATATATGTGTGTGTGTGTGTGTGTGTGTGTGTGTGTGTGTAACCTAAGTCTTAGAACACCCCTATGAAACTGGAACTATCTTATCCATTTACAGATGAGGAAATTGAGTCACTAGGAGGAAAAGTAAACTTTCTAAGGTCACAAAACCAGGAAGTGGCAGAAACAAGATTTTAAACCAATCTGCCTAACCAAAAAATACCTAACTCTAATATTTCCTCTAAGAGATAGCTATTGTTTGATTTGATTCTGAAAAAAATTATATATTTAAACCATTAATAGTTCAAATAAAACTAGGATATGAAATTGATAATTCATCAATTTTATTTTTTATCTTCCCTCAACTCTCTACATTTCATCAAGAAGGAAACAAGAAAGAAGGAAGGGAGGGAGGGAGGAAGAAAAAAGGGAAGGAAGGAAAGAGGGAGGGAAAGAGAGAGAGAAAGAAGGAAAGAAAGAAAAGGAAGGAAGGAAGGAAGGAAGGAAGGAAGGAAGGAAGGAAGGAAAGAAGGAAAGAAGGAAGGAAAGAAGGAAGGAAGGAAGGAAGGAAGGAAAGGAGAGAGAGAAGGAGAGCAAAAATGAGAAAAGAAAAGGAAAAGTCTCTCTTGCCTCTGGGAGCCCAAAGTCTTGAACTGCCTGTGGGTTCAAATATTTCTGATCACCACAGTATTGCAGACGCCAAGTGTATATCATGAAATTTCAACTTACTATGTCTTGCATCAATTTTTTAAAAAGATACTTACATCATTCTTTTCTAGATTATTACTCAGATAAATTAATTTGGTTGTAGGTACTAGTTATTTTGAACAGATCATTTTCAATGAGGCAAAAGAATGGTTTTAGCATACCCTAAGAAACTAGAAATATATCCCCAATTTTATATAGTTTATCTCTATTCTTAAACTATTCTAGATTATATTGTTATTCTTAATTGTCAAAGTATACAATGTAAATCTTTACTCAGGTCTCTAATCCTTGCTGGCCTCCTTAGCAGGGGTGGATATATTCTCTATAATAGATAGATCAAAAAGCTCTAACTGGATTTTCGCCATCACATTGTAATTCACGACTCAAATGTCTTATATCGTGGATGGTCTACTTCACAATTTATATTGAAATATTTCCAGTTTATCTAAAATATAGACAATAATTCACTTTATACATATACATAGTTTAAAAAATAAATTACTACAAATAGAATTGAAGCTCCCTTTGTGCCACTGCCCAATCTCATTCTGAATTTCCCTTTATCCTCACAAACAATGTTACTAAATCTTAGGCTTACATTCTTATTTGAAAAAATAGATTTTTATAGATGGTATATTTTTGAATTTTAAAAATTTATATAAATTTCATCATGTTGAATGTAATTTTCTCCAAATTGCTTTCAGTCAACATGATTGATAAATTCTATGTTCCTTTAAACATGTTAACATTTTTGCCATTAAATAATTATTTAAATCTATAAGAATTTGGTAATCCTGCATCCTCTTCAGCTATACATCTGTTCTTTTCTCCTTATCTGTCGAATCTTCTGAAAAGTGTTTTCTACAACTGCTCTTACCATACATACCCTCACCTCCTACTTGTTTCACCTCAGATTTTGCTGTGCTCACTCCATCATTCTTTCTAAGATTATCTATTACTTTTGCTACATTCAATGGGTAAATTTAGAGATCATTTTACTTCATTTTTAGCATCATGTAGTAGTAGTTATGACCCCTTTCTTCTTGATGGATTATCTTCTGATCATTTCTACACTGAGGTTTACAGCAATATCTTGAAGCAAAAACATAAACCAAATCATATCACTTCTTGGTACAAACCTACCCCAAACTCCCAACTCATTCAGAATAAAATCTTAGGCTTTTAGCCTAGCCTAACAGGTACCCAATTACTACAACCACGTAATTTTTGTCAGGGACAACTTTCTGACCTCATATCCTACCTCTCCTTTCCTTGCTCATTGGATTGCAAGTATTGGTCTACATTCTCACCTTTGAATATGCTAATAATGCTTACTGCTTTACATTTACTATTCTCTGTGGTTTGAAATTTTCTCCCTACTATACCTGAATGCTTTCCTTCATTGTTATTTAATGCAGGTCTATGCTCTAAAAGAGTACCCTACTTCATCCAGTGTTCCCTGTGTTATTAGCAGCTTTAATCATCTTCATAGCCTTATTGCTACTAACATAAATATATATTGACTTATTTGTGTTCTGTTTGTTCCCACTTGAATGTAAATTCCAGGACAGCAGGGATTTATTTCTCAGCTGTATTTGTAGCACCTAGGAAATTTCTTGGCACATAATAGAAGCAAAACAAACATTTGTTGAATGAATTGAATGAATCAATCAATCGATAAGAAAATTGCCATTAAGGACTTTCCAAAGTGTAAGTATTTGAATATGACAATTGCAAGAGGATACATATCTTTGAATAACAGGTAAATAGAAGACAAAGATAATGACCTGTGTTTTACCTACTTAATATTTTAATCAAGATAAATGATAGAAATTGTACTACATTGAAAGCACTTCTGGGAATCTGCTAATAGAGGTTTACATTATTTTACCATGAAGATGACAATTATGCATTCATTTTTTATCCACTACTAAATTATTTTTGGAAAATATAAATGTTTTTGAATGCATAAACATTTAAATTTGTACATGTCAAGATACCATAAACAAAAGCCAAAATCTCCAAACAAAACAAACCAAATGATAGTCTAAAAAGATATTTGCAGCACATATGAATAAGGTTATATGGACATAGGCTAATGTTCTAATGTACAAAGTGATTTCACAAGTTTACAGGATAAAGTAAATCAAATTAATTTTTAAAAAGTAAATAAAGGTTATACACAGGCAATTCAAGGAAGAGAACATGTAAATGGCCAGTAAGGACATGAACAATGCTCACCCTGACTAGCCAGGGAAATAAAAATTAAAGCAACAGTGAGATCAACTTTTCACTATCTAGATTACCAAATATTGTAGACAGCAAAAATATCTATTCATGCAGAGGAGGAAGGCCAGCAGGTGGTCTTGTAAGTTGTTGGTGGGGAGATGAGCTAGGAATCGTTTTAGAAAGCTATCTAACAATATCTTTTTAAAATGGTTTATTTATTCTTTTTATTTCAAAATATTACAGGGGTACAAATGTTTTTGGTTACATGAATCACTTTTGTAATGCTTGAGTCGGGGTTATACTTGTGCCCATCGCCCAGATAGTGTTCATTTGTACCCCTTAGGTAAGTTTTTGCCAATCTCCTCCTTCCCTCTACCCCCTGCTTGATTTCCACTGAGTTTTACCTACCTGTAAAGCATTTTACCTCCCTGTAAGTATATGTGTGTGCATCAATTAGTTCCAATATATTAGTGAGTACATGTGGTATTTGTTTTTCCATTCTTTATATACTTTGCTTAGGATAATGGTCTCCAGTTCCATCCAAATTCTGCAAAAGGTATTTTTTAATTTATTTTTTTTATTTCAGCATATTAAGGTTACATATATTGCCCATGCCCCCCACCACCACCCACCCAACACCTGATAAATGTTATTCCTATATGTCCACTTAAGTGTTGATCTGTTAATACCAATTTGGTGGTGAGTACATGTGGTGCTTATTTTTCCATTCTTGAAATATTTCACTTAGTAGAATGGGTGCCAGCTTTATCCAGGAAAATATAAGAGGTGCTATATCACCATTGTTTCTTAAAGCTGAATAGTACTCCATGGTATACATATACCACATTTTATTAATCCACTCATGCATTGATGGGCACCTGGGTTGTTTTCATACCTTTGTGATTGTGAACTGTGCTGCTATAAACATTCGAGTACAGGTGTCTCATTTGTAGAGTGTCATTTGATCTTTTGGGTAGATGCCCAGTAGTGGAATGCAAAAGGCATTGATTCATCCTTTTTTTATGGCTGAAAAGTATTCCCTAGTATACACATATCATATTTTGTTAATTCACTCATGAATTGATGGACACTTGGGTTGATAATACATCTTTGCAATTGTGAATTATACTATAATAACCATTCAAGTGCAAATGTCTTTTTGATAAAATGATTTATTTTCCATTGGGTAAATACCCAGTAGTGGATTGCTGGATCAAATGGTAAGTCCACTTTTAGTTCTTTGAGGAATCTCCATACTGTTTTCCATAGAAGTTGTACTAATTTGCAGTCTTACCAACAGCATACAGACTTTTGTTTCTCTCTGCTGAAGGACTCCCCTCTATTGTTTTTGGACTTTTTAATAAAAGCCATTCTAACTGGTGTAAGGTGATATGTCATTGTGGTTTTAATCATCATCCTTGATGAATAGTGACATTGAACATTTTTCCATATGTTTGTTGACCATTTGTCTATCTTCTCTTGAAAAGCTCTGTTTATGTCTTTTCCTCACTTTTTTTTTTTTTATCTTCTTTTAGTTTTATTATTTATTCTTGTTTTTTTTTTCACATTTTTTTTTATTTCATCATATTATGGAAGTACAAATATTGTTAGGGTTACAAATATTGCCCCTGCCCCCTCCCTCCCCCCGATATGTCCAATCCCCTGGTGGTGTACATCACACACGTTATGGAAGCACACACCCCTTTCCTCCTCCCCTCACCTGCCTGCCCACCACCTGTTAAAATTTTTTTTTTTTTTTTAACATTTTGGTTACATTGTATATCTTTGCCTCTCCCTAAGAAGGGTTAGAGGTATGCCCTCCCCCTCCAAACTGCTCATCTCATCCCTAAGGTTGGGTGCCCCCCCACACACCGAATCTCTGGTGAGCATTGCCACCATTTGAAAACCAAAGTTTAAATCAGTCAGTACCAATTTGATGGCGAGTAGATGTGGAGCCCA